>JBCAUI010010013.1:11716-22277 GCA_038406195.1 Haplosyllis anthogorgicola | reverse complement strand
CTCACTTTTTGAGCTCGCAGCAAAACCACCTTGCCGTCTACAGTAGTCTATCAACGCAAAGCGTGATAGACTAACAAGGAAAACGTACCGGAAAGTCTATATCTTTTTCCAGTTGTTTACGATCTTCTATCCTTTTTATCCTTGACATAATTACGTATAGTTACGTGGCAATGAATATTTTTTTTATATTTTTTCTCCAACCTCTCCACGCCTTTAAATGTTATAAAAACATGAAATTGTTCTAGTTTCACATCGTCATAAAGTCTCATAACTGTAACATTTAGTAAGTAAAAAGTACAATCAAGAGCACAGATAAACAAAACCTATTGTGAGTATACATAGCAGGATTTAAATTAAATCAATACATGTTATTTTGTGTGGACAAGCTCTGGTTTGTTGCTACTTTTGCTTGTTTTTGTTTATTTTTCAATACCCTGTGAAGCAGGTGTCACATTTCTGTCCGCTGTCACGCAACTTTATGAAATAAATTGTGTAAAGCTATTGCAGCTTTTGGTTTTGTATCAAGTCTTCTCTAGTTGAAATATCGAGCACAGATGCGAGAGAGCGGGAAGGACATTGCCATCTTAAACCTAAAACGATGAAAGAAAACTTTTACAGCTTCAGAGGTGATCCCACCTAATTTTCTTCAATTTTATGGCTTTTGGTGAAAAATATGAAAATCTCTCCCCACATTTCAATTTGCTACCCATCTAACAAGGAACATTGGATTCATCAATGGACATCGAACTTCGGCAATCAAAATCGAAAACGCTGCAACAGGGTTTAGCGTTTGTTTGTGAAAGCTAAAAGTAACGCTTGAATCTTTGGTTATTTGCTTCTTGAATCCCATGTAGGTTTTCATGCAGTAACCCTTTTTTTCTAGTCTCTTGTTAAGGATTACATTTCCCGCGGCAAACAACAGTGAAATATTTAAAAATATCTTGGCGACTAGTTCCGTAAAAGAGAGAATGAATAAATTTGGGATTTAAATTTTCTTGAGAGACACTTTGATTTAGAATGCTTTATTACTTGGCAAAATCCTTAGGTGTTGTCCCTAGGTGCTCAAGCTATAAAGTGACTGTTACAGTTTGATTTTGAATCTAAGCTGTGCTACGGTGGGAGTATCTTTGTTTACCCGGGGTACCCCTCACTATAGCACAATTAACTCAACATCCCCCTTTTCCACTAACCTTACAAATCTTGTTTCCACTAAATAGTTTACGAACTTTCAAAAGAGCAGTGACAGTCGAAGCCACTGAACAAATTCTCAAGGGTTTCGTTAAATCCACATGTGGTTCAAGTACACTTTTGTCTGCCAGCACCAATTTTACACCTGTCTGCCAGGTTGGGACTTCAGTAGGTATTCAAGTTGCGCGTGTGCTTTTGTGTTTATTGAAGAAATGAAATTCAACTGACACTAAAAGAATTACACCCATGTTTCGTAATCGTACAAACCATAAGATGCATGTACTATTGAAGTATTTCTTTTATTTCAATTTTGAACATTTTAACATAACGATGGGTACGATAGAGAGACGAATAGAGTGGAGAATGGAGGAGTAAAGGATTAAGAAAAGAAAGAAGAGGAGTTTGTTTCAAACATCATATTTTGACGTTTATGAAATGTGCAACGTTTTCGCAATGGTTGAACATAGTCGCTTGCATGCGTAACAGCTGTCTTTTATTTTCGCTCCAATAACGTACATAATGAAGCGCATACTGCCTTAACCATGTAAATTTCTAAATGTCCATTTCGAAATTAAGAAAATTGAGAAAACAACTTCCAGTGGGCAGCATTACGGGTCTAGTTTTTCTCTCGAGGCCTTTTGTTCTTCACACCTTCAAAAATAAATATTCGCTTCCCAGTTCTGCAGACAGTCATTGCGCTTTTTCCAGTGTACAGTCCAACATGCCTGTTTTCCAGAGTCACTTTGCGTAGCGAGGTAGGAAGTGTTTATTTTATGTACTCGATAGAACACGAAGTCATTCAACTGTGAAATACATTGCCTACCTGGCTTCGCAAATTAAATTTTAGAGAGAAAAGAAAACGAAATCCTAACACGTTATACAATATGGAATAAATAGATTACAGTAGAAAATATATATCAATAACTATGTGTAAAAGCCATACATATTTTTTTACATTACCAAACTTCATTTTACAAATTTATATATCTAGATCACAATGTGACTTCAACTATTTGTCTTAGAAAACTTATAAATCCTACAAAATATTCAATACAGTAATTATTCACTATACTTTTAATCAATTATTATTTTCAATTGCATAGATTCTATACACTTTATGTTAATCTCGTTAAGAGGAAGCACTTGTCAAGCTTGGTACAAAATACTGTTTCGCCCACTTAACTTTTGGTATACTCGATGTTAACTCTCGAAATGACACGACGAAACATTTACAAGTACACCTCTTTTTCTCTTCACTTTTGAGCATTATTTTCTCTATTGTTTTATGTTGTCATGGTAACTAGTCTAATAAGGCAATTAAACAATAGAAGCACAAATCTATCACAGATCAATTTGTAGACATTTTACCATATTTCTTGCGTGCTCTAATTAAGATTTTCACTACAAGTACTTTTTACGCCCGATTTTTACCTCAAATCTTTTGTCGTCGCAATTGGCTGTGAGTAACGAATATTACAATGGCAGTGCCCAGTGATTGTTAAAGTATATTAATGTAGGAGGCTTGCCTGGTTACTTTAGCAGAAAGGTTTGGTTGCGCCGTAAACCAACTGCTTGTCAGCATCAATATCCTCTTTTATGAACAATTTTTTTACGTTCTTTCATTTACTGGTGCATAAAGGCGTACAAAAGACGTCGATTAGCCATAAAAGAGCGCATTATACTGAAAACGTATATTTACCACTTTACCGTACAGTGAGTGGTGAGGTGTTAAGCCATTTGTGGCACAGGCACAAGGAAGCATTTAAGCTTAAATTTGTTACAAGTATTTGCTAAAACAATTTGTTAAACGCTTGAACATAGCAGAAAGAAAAGGTACACACACATGAATGAAGGACTAGAATAATACTTTGTAATAATAAAACACAGTCGAGATCTACAACATACAGGCTATATTTACATTACTGCGCCACTTGCCTTTGTCGGTTGATGACCTTCACATTCTTATACAAATCTTCTTTCGTATCACACAGTCTACTACAGTATTTCACTTTCTTATTAACTTGCAACATCGCACATTTAGTTCACTGTACCTCTATAAAGTGGGTATTTCCATTTCACACATTACATCCTCAAATGGCGTTGACAACCGATGCACATGTAACAACTAGGGTAACATACAATAACATATAAACCGAATATGCAGGATATTTTCTATACATTTAACTGAACACAAAACTTACCAAACCGTTCTATATCCTTACATTATCGCGTATAACAGAACTGAAGCACTATCACTGACATAACAATTAAAAGGGTTACTCTGAGAGTAATTGCTACCTTTACAAATGCAATGACAAATGTCAAACTTAAAAATACAATGCAACACTTCTTGCCATGACCCCAAATCAAATGACGTCGCTAATGACGTCATAATATGCATGCACTTGGCAAGTTGCCAAGTGTCCGGATTGTGTAAAAATAGGACAAACTCATCACTTAGCTACCTGTTGCTCAGGTAGCAATAATTGCGAAAGATTGAAAAGTCACCGTACATGTAGATTAACGTTATTTTTGTTTGTAGGTAGACCTTTAAACGAATAATGAGCACATTTACACATAATAATACAATCGAAGCATCAGATCAACAATGTGGTGCACAGAATGCAAAAATCTTTTGTTGCACACAAGATCGCAATGCAGCAATCCATGTTTGTTTTCGATTGAATCGTTATGTGTAAACGCACCCCAACACATAAAACTCACACATGTAACAATACAACGCCTTTTACTGGTAACAACATAATCATAATAATACTACATAATAATTTTTTACAGGTTAAAAATAACAAAATTGAGACATATAAATCCTATAACATGGTCAATTTTGTACAAAATATGAAAGCACGAAATGTTTTCTTGGCATAAACGTCCACTACAACTGATCTTTATTATATAATTATTTATCAAATGTAAAAATTATATAATCAGTTTAAATACAATCGGTTGGTAATTGGTTGCCAGGAAAAAGGTTGGTACATAGGGGTGCACATTGTTTGTGTTACCATGGAGACGGATTGGCAACATAACAATCGTTATGGCCATCTTCATAATCCACTGACTTCAGTTACCATCGTCGTTGCTTCCACTTGATTAACAATAATAAAACATTGCTATGTGCATCGTACGTTTGCCATGGACTGCATTTTTATGTTGCTATGGACGCTTGGAGATAGTTACGCTATTCAGTTAACAGTTTAGTGTACTTGGGGTCACACTGCTGGGTATGTAGCCATCCTCTTTGGAAGACATGGGGTTTATTCGGTTTTGGCCAGATTTATTTTCACAATAAAACACTTCCTTCACGTTTGTTTTCACTGACTGACTAGAGCACTGTATCATCACTTCACACACTGGCTCTATGTTCTATGTATAACGTGCTATGACGAGCATGTGCAGCAGACACTGGTTAAGTATAGGTATCCTGAGTGGGACACACGCAGTGCGGGGTGCCACATCGGATTACATACACAGCGCCACTAGGTTCCAATGTTTCACCACAAGGCTGCTCAGTTTTCTATGACACACGTTTGGCACTACCATGCAAGTGACACACCAATGTAGACATCTCTGGGGAGTACAGAGCAAGCGCCACACGGGAGGAAGGATATATGTATGTAGGTCACAGCAGGAACGAATGGTTCGTCCAGCAGGGCAGGGTGGCTTAGTTGCGCACTGCAGACATCTCCTCTTCGTTCAGGCCGCTTTTAAGCGTACGCCTCACTGAAACACAAGAAACGTCTACGTTATTAAGCAGGACAGAACTACCACGCAAACATTCACATTCGTATCACACTTTACATCCTGGCAAAGCTCTCTACTGTTATTACGTCGCTGCTAAACCGACGACGTCTCCGACGTTTATCTTGTTTTATTCCTTCCACTCAAGACACACAATCACGCACCTTCTAGCACTGCACTTAAACTGTCACAAACACACAAAGAGCAACACACAAAACCTGCTCATTCCACACTGAGAGCGAGAGATGGAGTGAAATGGGAAGATGAAATAAGTACAAGCAAGAGCTATGGAGGTGTGCAATTTTTTGTAAATGTTCCCATATGTGTCGTGTCTTGCGCTCAGATTGAGCTTAATGTAGCAGTAGTCAGCAGATAATTTATTTATGAACGAAAGTAAAAACAGATTGAAGTTACCACTCTTTTTACAATTCTCTCACACATGCACTATACCCACACAGATTCACTTTCTTGAGATCACTCATCAAAATGTAATGAATACAATGTGTAGACTGTCTTTTAAAATCACAAAATGATACAAAGAGAAGAGAAATAAATAAAAAATCTATGGATTATGTCCACAGCAACAAAACCATATTTACTTTAATCATGGTCAATAGGGGTTGTGCGCCAATTCACATTCAATGTTCAGATTCCGTCTTTGCATTTACAGAAAGTATACTTGTATAATCAATCACTGTATATCAAAGTACTGAAATCTGAACCGTTGACAGCACACTTTGATCAAAGTAAATATATGATGTATGAAATAATCCAATTTATCTTTTCGGTTTCTTTCAAACAGCGAGACTTATCTTGACAGATAAATAAGAAATTGGCAATAAACAGTACACCTTGGTGCACTTTACTGCTGTTTCATTTTGAGGTAGGAAATAAGACAATAGATAGATCAGTAGTTTTTAAGAATGGAGGCTCGGAATAAATCCTCCGTGGAGTCCCACTCACGAGACTTGCGATCGGCATTGCGTGCTCTCCGTCTGTTGCGCGGTGTTTGTCTCCTTCCAGCACCAGAAGATGCTGATTTGAGGACGGCATCAAGGATCTCGTCATCTGCTGTGTCATAGTGGCTGTCGGATTCTGTACCACTGTGACTTGCTGGTGGACGGGGTGGTGCGAGGGACGGTCGGCTGCTAGATCCTTGATCTGAATGACAGAAAGTGAGAACAGTTAAACTCTTTTCAAACCAGGTGCAACATTTGCCGGAATAATATGTGAAAATGGCAACCCACTAAAATAATCCAAATGGATATTCATTAACAGAAAACTTTCCAACTAGTTATTATTAAAGGTTGTGTTCTGCATACTTGATTGAAGTTTTCCTCAACACCTTACTAACTTTCAAAAACACATGTACACTTACGGAATTATTTTAATTAAAATGCCATTAACTTTACAATTAAAAAGTGAATAAAAATATTAAGAATTGCCTAATACTTCTTTACACGTTACGTACCAACAGACATGCGTTTCCTGATTCTAGATCCAGGCAGGTTACCCGCACTCGCCTTTTCTTGTTCTGAAGAGTAACCATTATGTAGAACTTTCCTTAGAGCAGCTTCTTCTTTTCGTTCATGTTTTGTAGCAATGAGCTTATCAGTCTGTAAAATAATAATATGTAAAAGATTTAACCGATTTGCATCCCAATGTAAATATCTTTCGTCTAAATTTTTTTTATGCAAAAGTAGAGTATCTTTCCAAATTATCCACTTTTTCACGCCAAGACACCAATACCTTTTGTTTCTGATATGGAAGGATTTGAGTCATTAGTTCAGGCACACTGTACTGACCTGTGAAAGCAACATCTCTTTTTACAGAACGATTCTTCAAACTTTAAATATCTGACATTAAGGCTAACCTATAATAGTGTGTCATCTATTTGTTAAGACGTTTGGCGACTATCCTTGATGACAGTTGTTTTGTTTTGTTTTTATTTTGTTGGACCATTTGTGGGGCCACTGATTACCCCTGTCTTGCTGACAGTCACTTTGGTTTGAAGAATCATCTTTATTATAACTTATCTCTTTGGTACTTACATCTACGATCATCTTGCCCCTGGTCTTCTTCCTCTCTCTGTTATTTGCTTTCTTCTCTCGCTGCTGTTGCACCTTTTCCCTGGTTGTGCGGTACTCTAGTGCGAACTCAGCTATCGTCTTGCAGACAATGTTAACTTTGGCCTCACGTGCTTGTACAGGTGTGTAACCCAACCACAGCAAGAACTTGTTGAATCGGTTCAACACACGTCTGTACACAATTTTCAATACAATCACTCGCTCTGCAGCGTCGGATAAGAACGCCGACAATCTGTGAAAAATAAACAAATTTAATATGACTGAAACGAACATTTTATACTTTTAATTTTGATGAATGACAAATGTTTAAAATTTTTCGCAACACATGACCAGAAATTGTACATTACATAAACAATGGCAATGCAATTGTATTGATGATCCGTATCACTGATCACGAAACTTTGTTTTGTCAAGCCAAGATGTGCATGTATTATTAACAACAACAACAACAAAAAAGATGGGAGAAATGCGTTTATTCTCAAAGGCTGATTCCATAATCTACCCTGTTAATACAACATTACTGTTAATGTTGCTACTTATACGTCACTCACTTCTGTTTGAGTCCGGTATTTGACTCGTGTTTTGCTATGGCCCGTAAGTGATCCCACGATTGTTTGCAGTCATCCTCCATCTTCTGTAGTTTGTAACTTAATTCATCCCAGTCAACCTGTAACATGTAGTTCATCGCCACAATTTAGTTGTGTCACCAGTATTGACATATGATATTTATAACAGACATGTGACATTTGTCTGTTATAATCAAGTTTTCATGTTCGCACCTTTCTCAAAATTGACTTAAAATCAACTGAATAAAATTTCTTTAACATTGGCCATTGTTAAGTACTGAGTGCAGAATACATTCTTGTTTTCTTATCACTTAAATACAGTTTAAAGGTTATGAAATCATCGATTAAATTTAAATAGTGTCCTATTTTCATAAACACTATGCCTTCCGAATTTTTACGCTTAGTTAATAGACAAATTGTAGAACATAGCAGAATATAGAATATCACTGTGGCGTACCTTTGCACATCTGGCAAGTGATCCAAGTTCTGAGTACAGATCGGTGGAGTTGGGGAACTTGTCCAGGGTAAAGCTACACAGGTGATGTAGAAGCGAGTGTTTGTGGACCGTGTCCTTCACTTCTGGTACTTTGGTCAGATAGTCAATGTTAAACCCTTTACTCTGTAAATAGAATGTATACATGTTCTGAATCTAAAAACAAAATTCTTTGCGAAGAATCGCGTTTATAATGTAAACAACTGAAGAATTATTCCTACATACATATGCCCAACAAGATGTTAAAAAAGTTCGCTACAGCATTATTGGCCTGTAAATTGAATTTGTTAGATAATAATACTAAAGCGGATTTTCCAATGCAATGCTTGCATGCCTTGCTGACAGGGAAATGAAAATTGGGCCAAATCATGTGTGCACCTTGAGACTAGGAACTGATTACTACTGTAAGAATTAATCACAGATACTTACTGGTGCACCATTGAGGAAGTTACCCATAGTAAGCAGCATGGCGAGTATATAGCGGAACGTACGACTGCATCTCAGATCCTCTACGCCTTGCTTCAGATCATGAATAGGCTCTACTACTTCCTGCAATGACACACACGAACTGCTTGTTGAATATTCTGTTTGCTACTTTTTCACAATTTGATGTTTACTTAATTGTCACTGTCTATGCATGCTAATCTAGTTGCAAGAGTAATTACCAATAATCATTAGTAATTTCAATAACCACAAAGTATCGCACAGCGAATAAATACATGGAATACATACCGTTTCAATACCATCGTAATCTAGTTTAAACGCCCACAGTGTCAGCCTTGGTCTGAGCTCAGATATGGATGACAGTGTGAGTAGGAACTGTTCAGCGGAACCCAGCGGAATGTCTGGGTTCTCCATTTGGGCTTCTAGGATCTTTGCCTTCTCCTCCTCAGTGGGAATCATGGTGTGAAGGATTTTCTGAAAGATGTACAGCAAATAAATAAATAAATAAATAAATAAATAAATAAATAAATAAATAACAGCGACCAATAAAGTATGGTTCAGTCTTAGAACACATGTACATGGCATAAACATATCAGCATTACTTAAACTCCTGATATGACTGAAATTTTTGAGGTGTAGTTTTGTTCCTTGGCCCATTTCCCTAGATTTACAGTGCCTTTTACGTTCTTCTCTTAATCATAACAAAATATAAATATATGTTTATGAAATAATGTGACTGAACTTACATCTAGACCCTCTCTGTTGATGATAGACGTATCCATCTTGAGTATACCAGTTTTGATTGTGCGCGGTGGAGGTAGAACTGTCATACCAATGTTTATAGCATTAGAGCGCTTAGGACCCAGAACCACGATCTCTTTCTTGTTCTGATCTTGTTTCTGCAATAGATAGCAATAAAAAAAAGCATTTAAAGATAGGAACACAAATCTTGATAATCGCCATAAAATTATATTGATAATTCTGCTTTACGAAAAGCAAATAAATTTGTTTGTGCACTGTTCAAAGACATGAAGCAAGGACATCTTTTCATCTAAGAATTAGATAAAAATTTGAGATGTTTTACACCCGTTACATTGGTTTACGATACAGTTGTTAAAATACAGTTGAAACCCCCTGAAATATTAATAAACATTATGAAAAAATTATTTCACTGCAAATATAGTCGGGCTATTTCAATGCTCACAGCAGATGACTTTACAGACATACAGACGTCAGATGGACAGACAGACAATGAAGTATTTCTATAATTTGTATCACAGCACTCAGGGTGGGTGACGTAGACAGGTGTAGAGATGTAAAGAGGGAAGAATGTACATGTACAACTAGTGTCAGTGTTTTCACTCATTCTAAAATTATTTTTCCTAAACTCAAAGTGGTGTATGTGCCTTCAAAGTAAAAGATTGGTATGCGAAATTCTGATGTTGATTGTGTTGTCCTAAATAGTACTGTTTAGATTAAATTGATAAACATGCACAATGTGTACAGATATATCAATTCAGAGACTTTGAGATGTTGGTAAGTGATAGTAAAAGTGTGTGAAACCTGTCATCCACGGCCATGGATCTAAACATGAGCAGTGGCGGATCCAGGATTTCTTGAAAATGAAGAAATTTTGGGCCGTAGAGGGGGGGGGAGGGGGCCTTCCTCCCGCGCCCCCCTAGATCCGCCAATGATGAGGTGGTCCCAGATCATAGATAGCATGGGGTACAAAATTATGATTTTATGTACTTGAACGACAGATGGTCGCTGATGACAGGTTTATTGTGGACCGCTGCACATGACACAACCAAGCCACCTCACTTAAAAATCTCTCTACATTTAGATTTAGTTTGCATTGTGCCTCACTCTGCCATAGACTCAATTTAAAACTGTTCCCATTGGAATCTAGCACATTTCTATAAAAATGCAAACTAAATCCCCGAAATTCACTATAATCACACATACATGAATAAGACACTACATTAACGGATCTGGGGGGGGGCGCGGGAGGTGTGGGGGGGAAA
>JBCAUI010010013.1:0-11706 GCA_038406195.1 Haplosyllis anthogorgicola | reverse complement strand
CCCCCGCTACGGCCCAAAATTTCTTCATTTTCATGCAGTTTTTGGGGATTTTTTGCACAAAAATTGGGGCGCCCCAAGGTTGGTGCCCCCCCCCCCTACAAGAAATGCTGGATCCGCCACTGCACTACCATACACATTTGTGAGCAATGAAATAATTGAGCATGCGTGATACTTAGCGCCATGGCAACCAGTTAACCATGGTGATAAAGATCATGTTACCATGGTAACCTCACCTCTTTCTGTAAAATATAGAAGAACCACACAAGAGTGTGCACGTGAATACATGAGGGCACAGAAAATGTGAACCTAGCCTTGTTAACAACCTTTAGGCTGGAGGGAATGAAGACCTAGCAGTTTGGAGAATAAGTTGGCGAGATGGTACTGGACATATGGAGAATGGGTGTTGGGAGAGCCAGAAAGGGTAGGGGTGAAATTGAGGTTTTAAAGACAGGGGTGATGTATGAAAATCATAGGCATCGGAAGCACAATACTCTTCAACTAAGTTACATTTTAAGTTCGAAACTTAACTAACAGTTCACGTAGCAGTGTAAGAAAGCAGAAGTAATCATCTCAATTCAGTTGAAATATTAAGGATTTCTTATGTATATCCATAATGTTAAAGGTGGCAATAGCAGGAAGGGAAGGGGCATCTCGTCTAAGGTATTATTCCTAAAGAAGCACACGGAACTAACTACTCAATATGATAAGTTATCCGCTGCACACCACAAAAGATGTGCTTTCTGTAGGAGCAAAAAAATTGTTTCATCGGCCAAAAAGGTTTTAAAGTTAAGCGTTAAATAGATAACGCAAGAAAAATATTTTGGGCAGAATATTGAACATTAATTATTTTTTGCTGGACAACATATCATATGATACAGAACACTAGAATCTACACACGTAATACGAAAGTATATGTAGTTGATCTTACCGTTTCCTATTGTATTCACACCATGCACACGTTTAATGGCAAGCAGAAAATAAAAAATAAAATAGCACCTCCAATTAGTCTTTTGTAATAACAAACAATAATAAACCAGCTCAATAAGCGCCAAACTTTACTGGTTAATAAGTGAACTGCGGTTAGTCATGAGTAAATAAAGTGTTTATCAAATATTCCTCTAATGATTTGTTTTGACTCCAAATTGAAATGTGGTATAAATTTGAAGAATTCGCAACAATTGAACTTGGTATTTTGCTATTTTGACAAAATTTATTAACCAATCAAGTTCTTGCAGACAGCTGCGCACTTTACTTTGACATTGCCCACTGAAAGGTAGCGTTTTCTGTCCTGTGTGTCCATTTGTTTGCATGCACATGTGTCTGGAATAGGTGTGCACATGTATGTAAGTGTGTCTGAAATTTTTTTTGTCCTGTAGTCTTCACTAATTACTAGTAGATGGCAACAATACCGATGTCAATATTCAGCCGGTGCCAAATTAAAGTCTGAGATAAACGCTACACACACAGTCGAGACCATGGACTTCAATGTCAAAGTAAAGTTCCCTTTTAGCCTTTTTTGTAACCTGTAAATATCTATTAAATACAATAAATGCGCAGAAAATAATCATAATAGTGTGAGGAAAATAAAATAATAATATGTAGCTTGTTTTTGGCCACTCACTCAAATTTTATAACAAGTACAGAAAATAATGAGAAACTAAAGATTTTACTAAAAAGAAGTGTTTTTTTCTACTTGTTTTGAACTACGGCAAAAAATTTCATGCTTTTAAATTATCTAATTCTAATTAAGTGTCTTGTGGGAAATTTTCAGGATTGGTATCTTTTCTAGATCTACATAAATTTGGGGAAAATAAAGAGTTAATGTGTTTTACTAATTTTATCTATCGTATTTAGTAAGGGTCGTTATCTGTATGTGAGGTGGGCTGCACTGGGCAATACAGTAAATTATACTTTGTGTAATAATAAGATGTTGACTAGCTGTTTGTTTATTAAGTCAAACCTAACAGTAGAATCGCTTTTTAGGCTACCGAAAGTAAGTTATTACACTGATAATGTCTACGTTGTACTATAGTAATACTTGCTGTGTTTAAGCAATATTTTGTTGTTACATTTCTTATTTTTAATAATTTTAATTGAAACCTTAGTTCCCGTAAATAAATAAGTTACAAGAAATGTAGTGAGAATGTGAAATAATACGAAATGGTAAAAGAATTGAGCCGAACTGAATAATTGTGCTGCATTATGTAGTATAAATAGCGCAATATTTGTACCTTAGGTTTAAGCTCTGTGGCACGCGTTTCAAACAGATGCTCCAGTGTTCCCTCATCTATTTTCACTTTTCCGATTTCTTTGTTTACCTAAAGGAATAAAATATATCTTCATTATACTGAAGCCGCAACATTGTCTATGATTCAAATGCAGGTTACGAATCGCCACAATGGATGTCGGGTCATCCCTACTATTTTCTATTTCACACCATTTTACTGTGATTAGCCTGTGCAAATCTTAGCACTGTAAACATGTGCTTAAAGTTTTTTACAAGTACTGTAAAAACTCGTCAACAAGGCAACAATCTAAGCTGTTTACCTTGGTCCATACGGTTTCCATGGGGCGCCCTGAAGGTAGAGTGGGCTCAATTCGTACATCCTTCCAATGTAGCTTCACAGTCTTTGATTTCTTGCTTTGGTTGGCTCCTGGAGGAGCTCCAGGTGGAGGAAGAGGAGGAGCCCCGAGGGGTGGTGGGGGTGGTGGCAGTCCACCTCCAGGAGGTGGAGGTGGGGGTGGTGGCCCTAACCCAGGGATCATTGGTGGGGGAGGTGGTGGTGCACCAGCACCAGGACCACCACCACCCTGCATTCCACCAAACCCGACAGTATTCAAAAAGTTCGTGTCATCTGCTCTGTTCAGGTCTGTAAAGTCTAAATCTCTGATTTTTAAGGCACGTCGAATATTCTTTTCGAGTTCTTCCCACTGTAGATCACTTTCCGACTTCTTCACCTCTGGTGGGGGAGGTGGCTCAAAAGCCGCTGGCTTAGGCACTGGAGGCTTATTTGCACTGCTCAGCCCGGCCTTGGCCTGACTAAGGAGTCCCTTGAAGTTACCTTCAGGGGCGGATGGTGGTGATGGCACTCCATCACCCCCGAGCGCCGCGGGAATTCCGCCAACCGCGATCCGGTCAGACATAGCCTGTACCGCACCCTGGTTGGCCAGCTCCACAGGCGTGCTCGGGATAGTACCGGGACCCTGGTTTAAATTGTCAATGCGAGTCGACAGACTATCGCCTTCCGCAGATAACCTCTTTTGTTGCTTATCATCCTCGTCAGGTGGTTCCAAACGGTCCTGACTCTGTTTGGAAATCTTGTAGAGCATCCAGCGCCGGTTGTTTGACACTGGCATGCCTGGTGCCGGTGGAGGCTGGTTGTGTGCAAGGTCATCACCCTGGTGTCCTAAATAACCTGAATCGTCCGAGCCTTGGTGTCTACAATGCAAGTAAAAAATACTATTTCAGTTGTACAAGTCGGCACAAAAAGACCGACTGATAGAACTGATATTTTAATTTAAAATAATTTTACCCGACTTTTGACTCTTTTTCCCGATCAGTAAGGTGTACTTTCTGTGAATATGTAACTTTCAAAGAGATGATCTATACTTTACCTGTGATTTGGTACAAGACCTTCATCCTCTTCAATATCACGTGCGATGCGTCTTCTGCGCATCGACTTCTCCTTTGGCCCTTGGTCATCTACACACCAGGAAAGATTATGTACATGTATTATCTTTTATTTTAACATTTGCGTAAATAACTTTACGGTTGAAGTAAAGTCTGTTGCGTGTCGTTAAGTCTCCATTTAAATGATGCTAATATTCATGTGTGTCGCTGATTAAACATACCTCTTTTTTAAGCACTTTAATCTTACACATAAATATTCTTAAATGCTGTACACAAATAAAATACACGTGACTATGGCAACATACATAGCAACATGCCTTTGGCTTAAAATAAACGTAACTTGTAACACCATGCCTGGAAATACTAGAGTTTCACATCAATCCAAATCCATTCTAATTCATAACATTGGCGGATCTAGGGGGGGGGTGCATGAGGCACGTGCCCCCCCCCCCATGGCCAAATTTTTCTTCATTTTCATGCAGTTTTTCTCGATTTTTGGGCGAAAATAGGTGAAAATTGGGTTGGCGGCCCCCCTACAGGCCGGTCGCCCCCTCGTACGGGAAATCCTGGATCCGCCAATGCATAATATCACAATTATTTTATAAATAGGTGAATGAAATGGAAAATTTACACAACTACACATGTGATTGAAAAACAATTTGTTTAAAGATTTTCTACATTACACCTTACGTAATAGGGACACCACTACCTACAACAAACATACCGAAATACGAGACTTACAACTGCAATTACGTTTTAATGCCTGCTCTCGTATATTTTTGTACGTTTGCTACAGCCAAAGGTCCCTAAAATTGAAAAGCTTACCTCCTCCATCCCGCTGATCAGCTAATTGTCAGATTACATACGTTTTAATTACCAGGTAATTTCTTAGAGTAACTATTACCAGGCACAAAAACGCACAATGAAAGCAGCCTACTGGAATCATTGGCACTACTATTTGATACAATTTTTACTGCCCAACTGGAAGTATGAAAACTTTTCTGTTTACTAGCTCCACAAAATTCGACCTCATTTGATTGCATATTTACTGGTCCCCTCCCCTTTTCTAGTCTCAAAATTACTTTTATTTTGGTGATTTGACAACTGTGGATGCGTCACTACAGGGAACATTTTCTGGCCACTGGATACTTCAAAATTCTTGTGGAAATATAAACCTACCTAAGTGTTCTAGATCACTAAGTGAACTAACAGACTGTCGCTTAGCAACGTCTGACGACATGGTGGAACAGCTGTCTGTGGTTATCACAGATGACGTTGACAGAGATGACATGGTGCTGGACAGCGAGATATTGTCTCCTTCTTGGCGTGGCGTCTGTCCCGGAACATCCAGGCGTGTCTGTCCCAAACCATCACCTCCTGGTGGGGAATGTATACGAGTAGTCTCTGTTTGGTTATCTGGACCGGATATGGAAATGGTGAGCGTTCCCCCGCTGCTAACGCTACTATCTGATAAAGCGTCTGTGGGGACACTACTGTTGTTACTGTTGTCTTGGTGATTATAATAATCTCCTCCAACGTTACTACTGTTCGTGTTGTTACCATAGTTACCGTCTCTATGGTATCTATTATTAGTGGAATGTTTACTACTGGACTCGTCATTGAAGCTGTATTTTCGCCTGGACCGGGACTCATCGCTCGGCATATCACAAGATGAGCCATTTGTGTATTGGTACTTAATTTCACTTGGCGCATCGGTCGATCTGAATTGTGAGGAAGAAGATGAGGATACATCCTCCCTGTCCTCATTCTGCCTGTTTCTACTTCTAAACCCATAGGATGAGGATAGGCTCTCCTCACTAGCGTCCTGAGTGTTATTATCACGTAAAGCTGAGCCCTCACTATAGTAACCACGCTTATATCTGTTCCTATCGCGATTCCTTGATGATGAGATACCACTGTCCTCCGAGGTTCTACTGTCGTTGCTATGAGACCGCGATGAGTAGTCTTTATCTATTTCCTGATTGGTTGATGACTTGAATGTATAATGAGATGTGTAAGTCGAGTCCTGTTGGTTGTTGCTATGCAACTGTGCGTTGGTGATGTTGTGTAATTGAGTTGCGTCAAGCTCTTTGTTGTTGTTGCTAACGTTTTCCGTGGTATCCATGGTAACTGAACTGTTTGAGTCTTGCCTGGTGATGACTGATTTGATGCTTTCCTGTTCCTCTGCTAGGGAGCGTCTGTCTCTGCGTCTGCGCGTGCGTTTCGGAACATCTGAAACCATGCAGCAAGAAAACACAAAACCATGCAGGTTAATTATTAACGTAACCATGGCAACATAAACGTGTTAATTCTCAAAAACTTCGGCAACAATTTCACGGTTTTAATGCAAAGACGAGTTGAGCCCCATTCCTTATCAACCCAAGTTTGTTCCCTTCGTAAGTGCCCTTCTGTAAAAAAATTTTCAACTATAACCTGAAAGTGTACGTATATTTTTCATTAAGTTTTCTTTGGATTATTTTTCAAAATAAATTTTGGTTTACCTTTTAGATTTAGAGCCATTTAGTTATCTTTATTTAGTTGTCACCATAGAAATATAAATGTAAGTGACAAAACACTGGAACAGTTTTTAAATTTTTGTTTCATTTGTTTATGCTAAAGAATACGTGAATTGCAAGAAGAATGTTTAATGTATTTATTTCATGCGTAAAATTGGTCGTTTACTTATTCATATTTTGGATTAAGAAATTGGTATGATTTATATGAGTTTAACAGGATTACAGTATATGATTTATTAGTATAGTATATGATTTATTAGTGTATGTAAACACACATTAAGTTTATGGAGCTTGCATCATTCTTGTCCTTTTCATGGCATCGGGTAAAAAAGTTAAACGTTCTTTCTCCTTTTTTTTTCCTGCCAGCATTAAAGTGCACTGATCTCCGTCTCACAGATCATGTATAACTATTCAAAACAGTCGAACTTTTTCATTCGTTTAAAGAAGTTTTATGATGTTTGACTAATTGCTATTCTAAGTCAGTGGTGAATACGGCTCCATGATTCCACACATCATGAACCCAACAGTTTAAAGGGCTGAAATTAGTTGTCTTGTGTTAACTTGCCCTGCCAATTACTCGTTTTATTCGATATTTAGTTTTAGTTAATACTTCGGGTGCATTTAAAGTATCTAGGTTTCATCATAGACCGTACTTTTTTAAACTATTATTTTTCAAAGTTGAAAATTAAAGTCACCATTTTGGGCCAACTGGACTTAGATCCGTTTGAAAGAAAGTGGCACACAAGGCATTCCTTACTCGCAAACTTATTGTGCCCTTCCTAATTTTTTTAACTTCAAATGGCTACAATTCTTATGTTAACACACCAGATCCCTTACAAAGTTTAAGACATGTTTATTTACAAGAAATCTGTGGGAGTATTTAATTCTACCCGAATATAATACGGAACAAAAAGCGTTACCGTTAAGTTTATGTCAATTGTACACGGTTCAACAACCGGGGACAGTTTTATGGTTACGGGGTATTACGACCTAATCGTTTTTAACAGTAACTGCAAAAAGCTTTCCATGTTTGTTAAATACAGGGATTTGGTGCCTGGAATATAATAATAAATACTGGGACTTTTATACAGTCTAAAGTTCGGTCCTTAGAATTTTGATACAAATGTAAAAACTAAGTTTTTACATGACCATCTTAATCTTTATAAAATGTGCAATATTTTGCTTTGAATTACTATTTAAAAGGTATAAGGGATTTTATCCACACTTTACACATTTATGCACATTTGCAGAAACACTGTCTTAACCTTAAGGTTGGCAATACATAAAGCATGGAGGCGTACAACCTTACGATTAATATTTCTACGTGGTCGTTTAATTAGCTATAATTCTAAACAAATAAACAACTCCACACCATGCTTAACCGTAAAAACAATGCTGGGTGGGTGGATAAAGTGCACGTTCCTTCAGTATCATATTAACTGAATTTAGGGGAATTTTTGACATTGTTTTCATTTGTGCCATTTCAGTGAGAAACTTGTCACACCTTCACATGTTACTATTACCATAGGTCCCTAATAATTGTGGACCCATGCTACTACTGAGGGAACACGCACTACATACTACTATGTACACACACGTGTATGTAACTTACATGCACTCTGTTTAGATGAGTCAAGGGGTTCGGGAGGTTTGGTAGACGTGCCCCACGGAGGCTCCTGCTCCTCACCATACTCTGGCTTACTCCACTGTATCTTTGCTGGCGCAAGTAACTTGGACGATCTGTAACATACATAATAAACGTAACAATACATGTTCCTTAGATTTTGATTTTTGACAATTAGCAAGTCTTCTAATTTAAATCTCATAATAAATTCACAATTATACGCTTTTCCATGATGTCACATGAGTCTATTTTACCAACTGTTTTGGTTTTATACCTGTTCTCCTCTTCCGCTGTGGCCGGTAGACTGGAACCCAGCTTCATCTTACTCGGCGGTGACGCCGGAACGCCGCCGGAATGACGCCGGCTCTTTCTGTCTCCATCACGGCTTCCTGTACGTGGGGTTGACCTGCACAACGTAATGTGAAAGAAATGAAGTATGTGACATTCAACAACTAAAGCATAAACCAAAATTAACAAACCAGTGTAAGGTGGCTTTAACTAGGCCTAAATGACAGGAAGACATAAGCCAGTTGTATCAAGTGATGGGATGTATCGAATCAACATTTATCCTCATGTGTACTACCTGCAGCTGATGATAGTATTAATTGCTCCTTGGATTTTGTACTGCAATATGATTCTTCTTGTATTAATCTTGCGTCGAATCACAGAGTGCAGACAAGTCAAGGTCACTATAACTAGGTCACAATTATATTACCTGATGTCTCCCATGGTGCTGCCAACGATCGGTCCCGTCTCGTCGCCGTCCTCGTGTTTCAGCACCGACTCGAAGATCTGGAACTGTTCGAGTAGATCCAGGTCTCCACCCTTCCGGTTCATGTGGCGCTGGATTATAGTTTCGATACCCTGCTCCTCCAGAACGTCTGTGACGTCATAGAACGTGTCCTGGTCCGGAAGAGCGTTCAACATCTGTGCAATATGAACAATATGGATTAAATATGAATTAAAATTAATTGGGATAAAGTTATTTAATTTTTAAATGTTTTTGCTGAAAAAGTTTTC
Organism: Haplosyllis anthogorgicola; assembly: GCA_038406195.1. Classification (NCBI taxonomy): domain Eukaryota; kingdom Metazoa; phylum Annelida; class Polychaeta; order Phyllodocida; family Syllidae; genus Haplosyllis; species Haplosyllis anthogorgicola. Next base: position 2,915 of record JBCAUI010010013.1, on the reverse strand, counting down.
ATATAATGATCGCAAATTTTCATTAAATAAGTACAAGTAAGAAGCTTTACAAGCAGTGCTATCGAATGCATGCTATTATAATGTGATGTTATTGAAATATGTTACTGCATAAAGCAAATTACGAAAAATGAATCCCTTAATATCAATGCTAACTACAATGAAAAGCTTTCATACCTTATTGACAAGCGTCATGGCGTAGACGAGTAGTTCGGAATCTCCACCATCTCGTTCCTCCAGGATGTTCATAATATTCACGAACGGTCGCGCACCTAGAATACACATATTACACATTATTTAGTAAATAATTACATTACACACTGTTTCCGCAAATGAGATTTGAAAACAATTTTAAAGTGTTCTCTGCCTTGCTCTTCACTGACAGTAATTTTAAAATAATTTGTTGTGGATTTTGCAATCGCCATAACTTACATCTGCCATGTTACCTTATAATTACAAAAGCTTGTGAAAAGGACGGCAATCTGAAGTATAACTGCCATTTTATGACATGAAATGTGGTATTATTAGTTTGTGTTATGTAACTTGTAATTTTATTGCTCTGTGAGAATGTGTGTGGTAATCTCGCGTTGAATTTATAGATATTGTGTAAGACGTCATAATTTAATGTTGGAAACATTTACATGTGCATGGTATTTTAATAAGCCTCTTAGATCAAACACTGTGTTCTTGATTCAGCTGGAGTTTTGGGGGTTTTTTTGTGTTCTTGATTCAGCTGGAGTTTTGGGGTTTTTTTGTCTTGAACATATTTGCTTCAATTCTGGGAACTGAACTCCCCTTTTTTCTTTCTTCAGTTCTTGAATTTGTATGTTTTATGTTCTAATGATGAATACAGATCTTCTTAAACAATTAACATAACATTAACATATTGACCACTGCTATCACCAATAGAAGATGCCCCAGGGGCCTCATACCCAAAATCAGCCCAAAGATACCTGACCAACCAGCTCACTTCATAATAAAGTGGGAAGAAATACAACAACAAACAGCATTTAAACTGACTGAAACATTGAGGGACTACTGGGCCAAAAGGGCCACTAGACTCCAAGAAGACCTAGACCCCATCAAGGACAAGATTAGACTAGAAACATCACCACAACAATGGACCAGAATACAAGGAATAATGGACACAGTAGCCAGAGACACACAAATGGAACTAAGGGGGAGAACAACCCCCAGACAGGACACACAAGGCACACAAGGCACTCAGGCACAAAGAAGACCCATCATCAGCACAGGTTCAAGAAACCAACCCCCCACAACATCATAAATTTAAGTGACTATACACCCACCATGGCAGAAATATTCCTGCTATCAAAAGGCCTAAACTTTATACCAACTCTATACAGAGAACACCCTGCTAAAATACTACAAGACTTTCTGTTGTTTGACAGAAAACTTAGATTGAAATACCACTTCCACACCAACCAAGAAACAGAAACAGACTCAGAAACAGACTCAGTTGAAGAAGACATAAACCACATTGACTTATTACACCCTAGCAGTGGATGGACACCTCAATCAGGACAGGACCCTTTTCTAGACACATATAGGAGCTCAACACTCAATGATATACTACAAGATATAAAACAGCCAAAGAAACAATACAAGAAAAATCTCACAAAGAAGGAAAGACTAGCTATAAACAATCTAAGAAACAACAAAGACATCACCATAAAACCAGCTGACAAAGGAGGATCCATAGTTATCCTCAACACTAATGATTACATACAAGAAGGAATGAGACAACTGGACAACACTGACCGTTACCAACCACTAGATGAAGACCCAACTAAAACATATAATGGTCAAATACTCCACCTATTAACCCAAGCCAATAACCTTGGAACAATTGATGACAAAACAAAGAAATACTTATATAATAAATTCCCAAAACTACCAAACTTTTACATGTTACCCAAAATTCACAAAGAAAACCACCCAGGAAGACCTATAGTGAATGGAATCAACAGCATCACAGAGAAAATCTCAGCACATGTAGATCAACACCTCAGACCACTGGTACCCAGAATTCCCAGTTACATCAAAGACACAACACATTTTTTGAATATCAGGGCAGGAATGAAACTGGAACCAACAGACATACTAGCCACCATAGATGTCTCCTCCCTATACACAAACATTCCCCACACTGAAGGCATTGATGCCATTAACAGAAGCCTAGAAGAGATCAACACACCAGCCCTAGAAAGAATGTTTATCACCAGACTAGCACATCTAGTACTCACCAAAAATTACTTTGAATTCAATAACCAATTATACCAACAGAAAATAGGCACAGCTATGGGAACCAGGATGGCACCATCATATGCAAACATCTTCATGAAATATTTAGAAGAAAACTTATTAACAATAGTATCCAAGAAACCCAAGATCTGGTTAAGATATATTGATGATATTTTTTTGATCTGGCCCCATGGAGAAGAAGAATTGAAAACTTTCATGAATATTGCTAACAACTTCCACAACACCATAAAATTCACAATTACCCAAAGCAAAGCTGAAATCCCATTTCTAGATACTATTGTTTACAGAGGATCCAACAACTATATATTAACAAGGTTATACCACAAACCAACAGACAACAAATTCTACCTCCATTTCAATTCAGCACATCCCTTCAAACAAAAACAAAGTGTACCATATGGATTACTAATCAGATGTAGAAGAATATGTAATGAGGACAAACACTTCAATCAAGAAGCAAGAATCATCAAAGAAAAACTACTAATGAGAAACTACCCACCCAGCCTGATTGAGGAAGTATACAACAAAGTGAGCAAGATGGACAGAAATGTTCTTTTAAGGACCTCTATGAAAAAGGAAACAAACAAAGTAAGACTGATAACACACTACAACCCACTGAGTCCACACTTCAG
>JBCAUI010010012.1:0-39471 GCA_038406195.1 Haplosyllis anthogorgicola | reverse complement strand
GGGGATGAGGTATAGGCATGAATTATGGCCATAAAGTATGGCAATGATGTATGGGGATGAGGTATGGGGATGGACCCCCCCACCACCACCACCACCACCACCAACTTTCACATTGACTGGCATTCCTTAACCGTGCAAAGCACGGGTTTCACCTAGTTCCCATAATAAATTCATGCGTCTGTATTGTGTAACTTACAATATTGTTGATGTATACATAATCATGGTTATGACAAGCTGTCACAAAAAACTCCTGTGCGATTTGAACACGACAGGTATAGTCAGGACAGCTTCAGTTGCCGTGAAAAACGTGTTACCTTGATATGGTCTTTATGTGGAAGCTCAACCACCGTTGTGTTGCGTTCACTACGCCTAGTACAAAATAAAACGTTATCTATTTCAATGTTGCGCATGCGCGAATGACCAATTGTTGAAGATTTATCATTCATAATGACGAAAGCATTAAAGGCAAGTCGTAATGCTACGAATCAAGTGTGATACATGAATGTGTGTACACCAAATGAAAACATTCATTCAAAATGTACATTACACCTTTACGGTTAATTAAATTCACCGCTTTCCACAGTGTTTTCTTTGAATTAAACAGCTTTTAGTCGATCGTTCCTGTTAGATCATTAATGGTGCAGACACACATGTCATATTCACTAATTTCCAAATTAATGCATTGCAGATACACATGTTATCCTTAACTGTAAGAGTGGAACAAAATCCTTAAAATAGGCAAGCACACTTAAAAATAAATGGTATTGTTTCTCGAAAAGTCTACGCTTTATCATTTGTGTAAAGAAGCCAATTTGTCTGGCAACATTTATTAAGACAATTTTCAGATCTGATATCATTATTACACGAAAGAAAGCCAAAGTGGTCATTCCCCTGGGTGACTCTAAATCACTTATGGAAAGTTGAGTAAGACAGATCATGATGCATTTGACTCATTTCACACCCAAAAAAGTACCAATACATCACTGCAACATGATCCTGAATTGCAAATTTGATCAGAAGACGATTTTAAGAAGACTGATAACTGAACAAAACAAGAATGCCTTTCAATCGAAGGCCGAACAGACCGCTTCGCCAATAGTCATTAAAACACTAAATACATTAAAACATGAAAAACATTACAAAAAATATAGAAACTTAATCTTCAAAATGACCTTGACCTTTGAATGACCATGACCTTTATTTTGTCCTTGACCTTGTGTATTGGGCAATCATATTAGATCATTTGGGATTTGCAAAAATCAACCAAAATCAAAGATTGACCTTCAAATGACCTTGACTTATATTTTGACCTTGATCGCATTACATGTAACTAACATTGAAACATATGATATGGGCAAATATTAGTCAAAAATAGCACATTTTTTATAGCTGTGACCTTGAACTTGACCTGATGACCTTGATACTCAAACTTGACCTAGATATTATGAAGATGTACCTCCATACTAAAATAAAGTTTCTAGGTCAAGCAGTTCAAAAGATATAGCCTGTACAGACAAACAAACACACACACACACACACACACACACACACACAGACAGAGAGACAGACACGACTGAAAACATTGCCTTCCCGCATACGCGGGCGGTAATAATGAGTAGAAAAAAGTTCCGAGAATTCTATTGAGACAACTGGTCAAAATATGACAATAAATCATACTATTCCCGAATATTTTTTAAAAGAACTGTGGTGCATTTAAATAATCATGTGTGTACGGTATTGTTGTAATCTCTCAATTGTTCTCTTGGAATGGAGAGGAATGCTTTAGCTGTTAATACACATATCTTATACAAAGAAAGCGTGTGATTATTGAACTTTTAAAATCATATTGGGATCAGTTCTTGTTAAGAAAATGCCCAAGCCTAAAAGCTTAAAATGCCAAACTGAAAAGTGTTACAGCTGAAGACAGCTTTATACGGTGGTAATGCTCGTGGATTGCTCATTGCCTGCCAATGGGACCCTGATGAACCAGGGCCTAACTAGATCCTAACACTAATGAGATCCCTTAGTGCTACTGTAACAAAAAGCAACTATCTCCTGTAGGCCAAGGTAAAAATATATTTGCTTCTTTATGATACATTGATGATGTATTGTGATTTTGACTGAGGACAAGGTAGAATATTGGTATTTCGACTATTGCCAGAAAGTTCTTGCACTTTAGCAGTCTGACAAAACTTAAAGGAAAGGACGACACAAATAAATGAAGATGCTGGTTAAACAATACAAACTTCCTTACGTAAATGCAACAGTGAGTGCATTAAGCGCGAAATTGTCAGCCATTTAATGTTTCACTCCTTTGTAATCTGTAAGCACATTCATATCACCTAATGAGAATTAACAAGAGCCTCTTTTACTGGATTCCCAAAGTCAAAATATCAACTTGAAATGGCCTTACAGACTATTATACAGTTCACACATGTGCAGTGTAGTGCATCTCTATTATTACACGGCTATTAACTTCCCTGGTCATTGTGAAGCTGCCTGACCAATATGAAAATGAATTGACCGAAAGCCATTAGAGTCTGACCATTGAGAACTTCGGGGAAACCAAGAAATTTAGATCTACCAATTTCTTTCTTAGAATATCCTTGAACCCTTAATTTTAACACAACTGTACCGGGAATCCCCAAAAGTAAGCCCCGGGCTACTATTTGGGAACTGGGGTATTTTTAAAAATAATTTGAGACCATAATATAAGCCCATGGGTGTTTACCTGGGGAGACAGGCCTATATTTGGGTATGCTTTTGGTTGCTTGTGTAAATATATACTTTATTGGCCTCAAGGTTGACATCAATTTTAATATACTATATGAGACTTACTCTTGATCCATATGTATATTGAAATACAATTTCCCACAGTCATTTGTATCTTTTTACATGACTGACAACAAAGTACCTTCATACTTATGGCATACACTCCCTTAATTTGGTAAAATGTGTCTTTAAAAGCCCATGGGCTTCTATTTGGGTGATTTTTCCCAATAAAAGCCCATGGGCTTCAAATATGGTGGGCTTATTTTCGGGGATTCCCGGTACCTGCCCGTGGTAATAGCTTCATAATATAATCATCACTGCATCATTGGAACCAATTTTTATAATGTGATAAATTAAAAGGCGGGCAAAAAATACTTATAACAGAGCAAGCAAGTCCTGCTCCATAAGTACTCATCCCATGATGTGCAGCTGGTACTAAGACGTGCTTCAAGCCACTAGGCACAGTGATGTGTCGAATTCCTAATGTAAAACTGTTATTAACAAAAGGAAATACAGATTATGTCTTTGTTGACGTAGAGTGTCTCCTAAAAAGTACGTAAAGTACGACCTTTTTACTTGTCATTTTCAACTACACGTAATTTTAGTCCAAGGACTTCTTTTCAACTTAATTGACTGTAACGCTGGTTGATAGCTAAGAACCAAGAGTAAGGCTGATGTCCCTGTGTTCTGGACATACGCACACTCAAGCACGCACGCACGCACGCACGCTCGTACACGGCACAGACTGATATGGAGTCATTAACCATGACTTTTGTTGCGAATACCATATTGTCTATTGCGTACAGTCCCTGATATTTAAAAAATCCATTACATACAAGCATAAAATTACATGATTTCGCTCTGATTTGAATAGCTCCTTTTTAGTCGAGTTTTCAGTTTTGAGAACAGATTATGGTAGACAGCCAGACGGACTGATCCTAATCCACTTTACACTGAAATTAGTCTGCACTAGGAATCTTAAATTCGGTATACTTTATGGATACACGCACATACTTACAGAAGGGTATCTACATCTGCTTTGGTGACTGCATCATTGATCACTTTGAGAACAAAAAGTTCAACAGGATTGATCATGAGAATTCACGGAAAAAACGTTTTCGAACAGAATGTTTGTGTCGCAATGCCTTGAACTGCGAGCACTGAATACATTTATTTTAGAATTCTTTTGTTCCATTTCCAAGAATGCACTAGAATAAAGAGACAACAAGTCGTTAGTCAATAGTAAGAGCCTTATACGTAAATGGTAGAGTTCACGAGCGCATGTGGGTCAGATTACATAATACTACCCTTTTCCAGGCCCACAGCCATGAAGTTCAAATGGACTTTTATCTCACATGCCGATTGCTGCAGGTTAATCCTGCAGACTAGTCGCAGAGTCCGGATTTTTTAGTACAGGATTATATTCTTTGGGAACCTTTGTGGTAGATGGTGGTTAATCTAACCGGTTGGTAGTAGTGGTTGTGGTAGGGATACTGTTGTTGCGCTGTTGCCAGGTGTGAATGACAGAGATGATGTTATTGTTGTTGTTGTTGTTGTTGGTGAATGACAGAGATGATGTTATTGTTGTTGTTGTTGTTGTTATTATTATTATTATTATTATTATTATTATTATTATTATTGGTGGTGGTGGTGGTGCTGTTGGTGGTGGTGGAGGTGATTAGTGAGGTGTGGTGACCATTCTTGTCTGTTGAGGTCATTAATAGATATATTTGCCTGTATTGTTTTTATTACAAATCACAGATGATTTTGGACACTACTAAATTCACAGAATTGAATAAATTACCACAGAAATTCTCTGCAGACTCATTCAGTCAAAAATTGTTCCATCTCTACATCCTATTGTAACCCATCAGTAATTCCCTTCCTCCACCACACATGTTGTGATTGGAAGAATGGGCTAATGGTCAGGTTGCAGTAAGGCTATCTGTATATTATATACTTTCGTATTGAAGATTTAACATCTTTATATGCCCAGTAGGGATTTTCCCATCAGAGATTTCAATCCATCACTGTTGCTTGCTCAACAATAAGGAGCATTGTTGAAAACTCCACCATTGGAAATTGAAAGACTACAATGCTGACAATGTAGAGTCTAGTTTAAATGTACTTCCAAGTACTACCTGTTTGAAGTTCAAAAGTAACTATTAGTAATTACATAGGCTAGACATCTCAATGTTTGTTGCAATCAACAACGAACTGCTCCACTTTAATGTAAATCTACTCAGATGAGTTACGTTCATTCTTAGATCCACATGCAACAATGTGGAAATGACTATCTCCCTTCTTTTACAAACCACCCTTGTTTGCATGCCTGCACCTGGCTGCATAAGGTCGGGGTGGAAATCCCCGTGTCGACCTGCTTTTAGCACACGGGGAATCCACCCTGGAATCCACCCGGATCCCCATATGGCGGTATAAATAAAAGACCATAAACAACTCAAACTGGATTTTTTTTTTATAAAATGACGACAGGAACAACTTTTTGTGTAAAAGGTATTTAAATTTTAAACCTGGATTAATTGCAACGGATTACGGATTTAATGAAACCTTGTTTTTATTTGGATATAATGTAAACTTCTTCTAATACGAAAATTTCTTCAAAACTAAATTAAATATGACCCCAAATCTGGAATATAATTTCTTTAATAGCTAACAATGGCTTCTTAAGCTTTAAATCAAATTGCTATTGATCATGACCAGATTTCATTTGACCTCGTAAGCCAATGCAGGGTGTAAGTTTAGAATTAGAAGAAGTTTACTGTAATAGTGTGGACAACACGAATGACAAATCTACCTGGTAAGTAGACAATATTGCACTTTTTTTCACGTTAAATGGTATCGTTCTGAAGTTTCATTCTCATGGGCACACATGGTTTGTGCTTTCATCATGTAGTCTTACCATGCTTATGCTCATTCAACAGTAAAGAAGTAAAACACGAAAGTTTTGCTTACGTTTACCATCCGTACTGGAGTCGTTAGACAGTGTTTCGGCATATTACAACAGCATCATCGTGCCAAGTTGTAAAATTGGAACCGGTTTTATGTGGGAAGATAGGATGGTTCTGGTACTGTCATGTGTAGGAAAACACAACTGCCACCTGATCTGAAGATCATGTAATGGCTTGCTTGAGGGATAACGCACACCGAGGTTGGGTGAGTTCTCAAGGCACTTTCTGATAAGTTGAAAGGTTGTAAATATCGATGACTAAACTGTCGATAACTGCGGTATTTATAGATCTAAATCAAGAGTAACTTTGCAATATGCTGCAGTTATGTATGCATTAATTATCAGATAAAATTATCAAGTTCACTATTAATCATGTTGCACAATAAATCGTTAACTGTTATTGAAACAAATGCCCACTTAAGTAGAAATTAAATCGCTTTGAAATTTATGCGTGTTTTAGAATAACTATCCCTCAATAACAAATTTTAGATAAGGAGCGTAACTTGCCATGTGGAAAGATTTATGAAGTGTTGTTTTTTGTATATATTACATAAGGCTTGTAGTGGATGTTGTACAGTAAAGTCTGCATTGAGCGTACTGCCACACCAGCCACTGAGCTAACTACTTTTATCAATCAATCGTCTTTAATATTTTTTAGGCCATCATGCATGATTTTTATCCGTTTGGTCCGTTAATGGCCGCACTACCATCATTTCCGTACTTTTTATCATTGATGATGACTAAACCGTCAACTGAGCGACATTCGCTCACTGCAGATTTTATTGAGTAGGCCTAACGGAAAAAAGGCGATTTAACGGTTGCGCGTTTGAAGCTACATTTAAATGTGTACAACAATGTACATTAATAAAATTACGTTCAATTTTATTGAAAGAAAAAATTAAATACCATTTAGAGATATAATTATGTAATGGCTTTACAAAAATAAAAGTGAAATGAAAATGAAAAAATTTATCAATGTCATGATAAATTTAAAATTATATTCCTCAATTTGATCACGACAAAACCTCAGTCAATATTTAAGAAGGATATTGCCGTGAAAAAAGACTAGACTATTTCATTATTTCCGTCAAGAGATTTGTCTATTGCACGCAGCCTACAGACATTGACAAAGGTCGTGATTCCTACGGAGATATTCGTCTTATTTTCCCTCACTGAGCAAGACTCCCCATCTATCATGAGATTTTCTTGGCAATATTCAGAAATCTCGTACAGGCATCATTCACAGCAATGTACAGTATCCTGAAAGCACCAATTCAATTGTGTTTGTTTTATGTCCACTGTAAAGTTGCCCTTGGCGAGCAGTGAGCAAGCCTATCTTTTCCAGAATATTTTTGCTGTGGGAAATGATTGCTTACACGGCGATGGTGAAGGCCGGGGTGACGAGGGAAATTAAAGCAGAAGCTGCGGCCGAGGCTGGATGAAAGGCCGCCGCCTTTGCGGGACGTGATCACAGCCGTTTATTGCACCTGTGGCCCTCGTTAGCAATTCAGAATAGGTCCTGATTGCCTTTACATTTTCAATTTTTTGACTTCTTACAACTATTCTGTATTTGCTGTATTTGCAATCTTTTGGAATTTCTATTAGTCGATACGTGGGGTTTGAAACTGGGCAGAAAAAAATAAAACATCAATAGCTTCGGGAAATATCAGGTGTGGGATCAATCAATGTGATCCTCCTGCTGGTCCGTAAGAAAAGGATACCAAAAATTTGTTTTTACATGATATTATGTTTGTAAATTATCTCAAAATGCTACACACGTAATTAATGATGTTGAAAGATGGAATCGGATATTATTTCTGTAATTTTCGTAAATTGCAAAACAGGCATTTACTTTCCGTCTTATCAGTTAGTCGTCGGGAACTGGCTATTGGAAAAATGGACAAATTTTACCTATTTTATTTTTTTTTAATTTAGCAAACCATAAACCAGTGTTTAGTTAATCTGTAAATTTCGAGCACAGAAATATTTTCCGTCTGATGCAACGCCACGAATTCAAACATGCAAGGGTCGCGAGCGCCAAAATTCGTGGAATTGTCAATTGATGTGGAATTATTATACAGAAATAAAACAGGAAAATTATCTTTCATGGACATTTTTCCCGAACTAAAAAACAAACATGAAGATGCTGGCGAGTTGTTGAAAAGATTTATATAACATTTTGAAACATTTGACAGAACTGGGTCACAGTCTGGCAATAAACCACTGATGACTGCGTTTTATGTCTTGAAAAAATGCTTTCTTAGTGCAAGTTTTTATTGCGTTGCCATAAAGTTCCTCAGATCTTTACGAGACGAAATTGCGGAGTAAAACGTTTGGATTTACAAACATATTAAAGTAAACAAAAGTGCAGTAGTACTGACTACTGATGTACTAGAAAACAATTTTCATTTATACCGGTATTTGGCAAACTTCTGCCGAAAATTGGCTTGGAAAACAACAATTCTAAATAGCAGATCAACTGATGAAAAATAGAAAAGAGAACGACATTTGACTGTAGTACTGCATGAAAATTAGTTCGAAAAAATAAAACTAACAGTGAGAATTTACATGTAGTTCACCCTCCGTCGCAATGGCGGGAGGAATGAGGCCGATGGAAACGAGGCCGCTGGGTCCCGCCCAGCCGCAGTCAGGCACCAGACATCCCACGATCGGCCGACAACTACAAAGCCCGACTCCCCCCTCAAAACCTTAACGCGACATCCGACGTTAATGTCATAGATTTTTTTAAATTATATTTTTTTATCTGGAATAACAAAGCAACACCGACAGAATGTCTAGATCCCTATCATAGATATAATTGAACTGTAAACGGCAAATTACGTGTAATCCTTGTTGCAAAATTAGAATTCGTGTAACCTTTCCTAAAAAACCTTATCTCACAGATTCTCAAAAAATTTCTTTAGCGTATCAATTTGAAACTAAAACTGACAAATAACATGTTAAAAATTAATATGGTGACAAAAATAGAAACCTTGCGCAATTTTCGAAATAACCAGGTCTGCTGCTGTTTCGACCAGGTACAACTATAACTGATTTGTACTGTAAGCCCCTAAAACATTTTACAAATGAGCTTTCCTAAACATTACAACAAAAAACCTAAATTATAAATATATTCAAATGATCTGTACGTTGTTTCCATCAATTCAACGATAAATCGAAAAACATACGGACACCAAAATCTACCTTGGATGAACTTCGACTAAATTGTATTCAGTGTCAGTTGTAAAACACTTATGTCCCTCATTTAAAATATATTTTTGTTGCGCTATTCATTAACACTTAAATGTATATCAAAATAATTATCTTAAAAATATTTTGTTTAAAATAAAAAGACGACGGGCCGGTTGCAGTTAACAAAGAAAGCACTGAAATGCATTTTGCATTGAAAGTGACTCGGGGAAATTTTAAATAGGTCATCGACTGTGGATGTGTTACAGATACCAGAACAGACCCTTCTAGACCTGGATAGACAGGTGCTGAGTGACACTAGTACTCATTGTACCCTTGAACTGTAACACACGATGGGCTGTCGAAATATTCACTATGTCACTACCAGGTGTGAAGCAAATATTTTCCCACATAAAGATGAAAATATTTAAATTTTCTTAAATTGTGTCGGCTCTTGAATTTTAATTTGGAGTCGGCTCAAAATTTGCATTTTAATGTTTCTTTGTCCATGAAAACAACTTCTGTTACAAATATGTTTTGTTGTATTTTAAACTAAAAAGGTTCCATTATGTTTATCTGGTTGCTGCTGGCGAATGTACATTTTGAATAATCAAATTAAGTTGAGGATAGTATTCAAAATAGTCTGACATACAAATAATTAAATTCATGTTATTCTTATGGTTTGCTACCATAGGAACTGTGCAATACTTTATAAATTTAAAATGTAACTTTTGCGATACATATTTGTATTTTATTACTTTTTATTTGATTTCTGGATAATCTTAAATATGTGTGAAAAACTAGGCATATGGCAAACGAAGACAGCATGTAGCAATCAAAAGTATATGTTTAGACAGACGCCTGCAGGGTGTGGTACTAAGAAAAACAAACTGTACTACTTCTTCAAAAGAGCACAAAAATAATCCCTTTCGCCTATACCGTCTGCGAATTCAAGGTGATGCCTTGTCAAATAGCAATGCGGCCATGTTGAACAAGAATTCGTATTCTGCCAAAATTAGGGAGGAGATTTTTCTTTACCACACCCTCGCTTCCTGCGTGATATTTCACCCTAAGTCTTTCATTAACCAGGAATTCTCTCACCTTTTCTAATTTCATCAATCCCAATGTCAATAGTCCTCAAACGGAAGAGAGAAAGAAAAATGATGTGAAAATTTGGAGAAGAACAGAATGTATTTTTACAACTTTGATCTTGTTGATGGATCTTTCTCCCGAAACAGCATTCCATCTTTTTTCTGGCCTTTGTAGAAGGGCATAAAATTAATTTATGAGACCCCAATCAACGCCGTAAATGAACGTTACTTACAAGCAAGTGTACATAAATTTTGTTGCACCGAAACTTTAACGATGAGCACAGAATAATGGATGTTTCTTAATCATCAGGCTTGTATGCTTATTTCTCATATCTTTCTTGAAAATTCATTTTGCATGACGATTATATTTTTAACAGCATTGGAAAAGCAAAGAACACAATCGTATTTAAAAATATTTTTAGAATAATTTGACAACATTTGAAAAACACAAATTCGGGCAGAAGAGCAAAACTGAATTTGATTAGGCAGGGATGTAACAGTTTGACTACTGTCTGTAAGATGTTCATGCAATCTTGCAGGAAAAAAATTGAGTTGTCATAACAATATCGACTTCTCTATCCTCATATGTCAAGTGTACTGACATGAATCTGTCGCCAAAGTGACAACTGGGCTTTAACAAGGCTGAAATTCCTGAGAAAATAGTCCCGTTCTTACACAGAAGCTGGAGACTGTCTGTCAAAAAGACTTTAAACTTGTATTCACTTTCACCATAAAATAAATTGAACACTACAATTCAATTAAAAAGAAAAGACCTATAAAAGCATTTAGGATTTTTCAACAAAAAACTGTTATTGTGCACAAGAAAAGAACTATTGTCTACATCAGTTGAAATTTGTTGATAAGATTTAGGGTTACCCTTACAACGAGTCATGCATTTGAATTCGAGCTAGAAAGTTACCGCTACCGGTACTCATTAAATTACGAAGATCCACGAAACGAACTAAAACCACTGAAATAACTTAGATAATTTTAAATCATGATTAAATTTGCTTTGGTTTTATTTAGATGCAGCTAAAACGAAAATTGTCACTCTAAGAAGGAAATCTCTCCAGACAGAGCAGCAACAAAATGGATGATTTGGGTCAATGTTAGCGGCGGCCATCTTGAATTCCAAAAGCCAACATTGCCACTTATTTTCTGTATTATTTGTCATCAGTAAATTTTGTGAAATCAAAAGCAATATCAATCATTTCTTTACTCAAGATTTGTTATAATATTTGAGACAAAATCCGTTGTTATGGAGTGTTACACCCCAAATGGAATAAAATACGCAACATTTATTTTAAACAAAATTTGACCTTCATAAAATGTTAGAATGCGTTCCTCCCCAAGTATAGACTTTTGGGGAGCCATGAAATCTAGACAATGATTCAATTTTGTAGATTGTAATAATCTAATGTATATGATGAGAAAAAGATAGAAGAGTCTTGCTGCATACCTGTTTCAAAGGTTTGGTGGTGAGAAACGCAGTAATTGGAACCTTCAAAACGACCCATTTTATTTATCCAAAACACAAATTTATTCCAAAATATCTTAAAACTTTTGCTTTCCTTATGGTGGCAAACAGAAGCTGCTAAGGCGGCTCTAAACGCAAGAAAAAGGCAAAGAGAGGCCTGGGTAGAAAAAGTAGCGTTTAGGACAGAGAAAAATTGGCCAGTGTTGGTTTTTAATGCGCGGGGAGTCGCCCATTTAGCAGAATGTATGGGCCTAGGATGCCATGATTTTTGTCATATTTCTCACTAAACTGGCTTAGCTCGAAGGGAATATGTATGGTTATGTTCTTGTTGGCCTATCCCCCAGCCGACATTAGCAATAGATAACGGCAGGAAAAGCCCTGTAAAATTGCTTGTGTGTCTGACATACAGCCAATTGTTATTGAGTAGTTGTCGGGGCCAGTGCTGCTGGTGGCCTGCCGATCTCAGAGCGAGGCTATGATGTTATCTCTAACTATGTTAGCAAGTTAACAGCCTCAAACTCAAAGGCGACATCAAGTTGTAAAGTGGACAAATATTACGTAACAATTTCTCCTTCTCTAATATTGCCCCAGGCCATCTATAGTTTATTTGACTAACACTTGTTATGTTCACTTGGTGTTGTACACATGTATAAAGTTAATTACAGTTCACCTTAATTCTGTAATCTTGGCAAGACTTAACAAATCAAGCCAAACGACTTATTTATGAAAGCTTTAAAACTATCCTAAATCTTTTCAAAAGCTGCGTCCTTTACAAAGCAAGCCAAACAAATGTCCAGCAGACTATGCAAATGACTAGACTAAAACCAAAGAGAATACTTTTATAACGACATTTACCCTTTGGGTAAAGGTCTATACTAGATATATTCACTAAGAAGTGCCTTTTCATTGATAGTAACATTGTCATGTCCAAGATACCTTTTTGATTTTTTTTGTATCCCACTGTAGCTTGTAATATTACCTTATAAATAATTCAAAGAAAAATCCTGGAGCTTTAGATGGATGATTGTTTTCTAAACTTTCTATCTCTTTCCTTCGTTACTGTGGCATTTCATATTTACACGATGGCACTCGGACTCTTTAAAGTGAGAAATAATGGATGGAATTTTACTATAAGCAATCTCATAAGGGTATTTATGCATCATCATTGATCATATATCCCAAACAGTTTGCATCCACATTTGGCCAATTCATTTTGAAAATCCATCAGTGTTCGAGTACTAGGTGCTAAGGAAGCCAACCCAGCTCTGACAGATTGTTAGATGCATCAATCAAAGAAGCCACTCTAGCATTTTAGAGAATGCTAGATTCATCTGTCAATGTCGGATCTGTTATTGACCAATTTGTTTTGCAGAAAAAGGTGCAAAATTTGGTAGCTTGTTGTATTGAAGACATTTGTCTGAAATGTCCCGAATACAAAGCTTTACTTGGTGCAAACCAACACAGGAAGGAGTTGACAAATTTGGAAACGGTATGTCTCCACAAAGTCCAGTGTTGTTAGGCTAAGATAATCGATTTGGTTCTCAATCAATTACAAGCATCGGAAGTATTTAGCCATCTGGTCTCTGTGCTCAATGTTCTGGCTGTGTACAGCAGACTTTCGGACATTGAACTAATTCTGTCTGAAATGTGATTTTTCTTTGCGTGTTTTTTTTGTCAGATTTTTCTCTTTTGAAGTTGTTTCTTTTCTTTATTTTCACTGTGCGAATTATATAAATGCCTTTCAAACCCAAATATGCTTCTTCACCATTGTTCCCAAAGATAATCCCTGCAACAGCTAATTACAATATATTTCGACGTGATGCAATCTTCGGTCGTTTTACTCGGTGTAAAAATACTTTTACAGTTGGTGTTCAACTTTAATTAATGTAAATAGATGATTTGTGCACTTTATTATATGTGTGAAATCACATAATTGTAAGAGATTTGAATACAAACTGTATTTGGTCAAATGCCACTTTGCTAGTCTACTGGGGCCATACAAGGGACAATATGTGCACATTTAAATCATTTGCCTGGTCTCTCTCCCAGACAGAGGACCACTGTGCACACATTATAAATACAAATACTCTTCATTCTTCAGTCTTCAGTCTTTAGCACAAGCCTTTAGTCACAAGTCATTGTCCTCTCTCCCCTTTCCAGTCCCCTCATAATTGAAGCTCAACTTTAATTTCGTGGTGTGGTAACTTATGAAACTTTTGAGACCTTTGGAGAAATTTAACAGTTAGACTTCACACAGTGAAGTTTCAAAGGTTGTTACCAATATATTAACATTCTTTTGATAGTAATTTTCTTTTAACGGATGTTTCAGCTAACTTCTGACTTCTCTCTATGCTTTTATGCCATAAAAAGGTCATTGATAATTGGTAAAGTAGTCTACGATACGAAACGCTTATGACGTCAGAACGGCAGTTTTTTATTAATGCGACACAAACATAGTGACGTTACATTCAAGTTCTCGAAGCTGAACATTGAATATTTGTAATCTATTACTCAAGTATTTATTTGTATGTGATTTGCAGGTACAGTTCCCGTACCAATCCAAGCCAATCCTGGCAGAGAGAAAGTATAAGACAACATGGAATTAGCAGCTTCAAACCCATGAGTTGACAATAATTAACTGTCTCCTATGGCCAATTTGGAATCGCACGGGAGTTTGATCAGGTTTGAAGGTTTAGAATAGATTTGTTAGTGATGTTGGCATCATAATTACTAGTTATAATTTAGGAAACCAACTGTTGAGTTTAGGAGGCGGCTTCCTTGCACGATACAAATTAGAGACTTCAAGCGTACTTTAAAATGTACTTTTTCTTTTTCGAATGATGACAATAAGGATATGTCATTGTAGGTAAGATACAGGTAAACAATAAGTGTACAGGCCAGTGGTAGGTATCAAATTACTGAGTTCGTCAATTAAATTTAAGGAAGAAAGTCAACTGTTAGATCGCATCCGAATATGACTTCTACATTGCTCAACCTTGTAGGTCTGGATAATACGGTATATAGTTTTAAGATAGATCTTTTTTAGTTTTGAATTTCATATAAAGTGAGGTTGAGAAAATATTTTCCGTTCTATTTTCCGTTCCGTTCTATTCATTTCTCAGTTAGTTTCAGTTTCGGCTACAGCTGCCAGTAAGGCTATGTGTCCAGCTTCACTTGGTCAGCGGTCAATGACGTTGTGACCTTGACATGGTTATTTGAAAGGAAACTGGAAACAAATAATGTACGAATATTGAAGTTGTTTGCTGTTGTTCTCCATGTTTCTGGTGAAGATGCGTCTCCCGTGCGACCAATGTTCAAATATTGCACCTTCAATTAGCAAATTAGAAACAGCAATAGGTAGAGCATCTAACATAGTCTTTGTGTGTTTGTGTCGTTTGCGTGAATCTAAGGTATTCACCCTTAAAACACTAATATTGGTACTTCGGCCAACAGCAACAGGATCAATGGAATTACTAATATCAAAGGTAGATCATTAGATAACGTTTCTTCCATCTATTGTCCATTATTCTCTGATGATCTTACTTTACTAATACTGGATAGTCTAACTGTTAGGAAGGTTAATGTGGTCACCGCATGGTAATTGAAAGCTTCTAATTACTGCAGCTTGGTAATGGGTACGGTACAGATTTTATGTCTTTCAAGATGTATCAAGCAAGGCTTGTCTGTCTACCTATCCTTTTGTTTTAGAGCACAGACCAGTGTGTCCATAGGATTCTGAATTTCGATGTTTGCATTACAAGTCACTATGGCATAAGCTTACTCTTCGTAAAGTATATTTCAAGGCTATTAATATGCACTGTATTGAGATGGACAATCACATGAGAATTTCTTACTTACAACTATTTAATTAATAAAATCAGTCAATAACTGATCGATAGTATTCAATGTTCGCAGATTCAAAATTCTCTCAGGTAGGAATTGTCCACAGATAGCCGTGTTCAAGTCATAATTGGAGGTAAAAACTTAGTAAACTTCTCACAGGTCATAGCAGTTGCATTTTTACTCCAAAATACTACGTCTTCTGAAACCATATTCTGGATCTGGTCAACGAAAAGAACGATATGATAAGGATCCAAGAATTTATCTATTAAAGATGAACATTCCTGGTACTGATCCCAGACTTACCGTGCATCCTAATTGACAAAATAAAAGAAAATTTTCCCTTCACTCTAATTTTGACATTGTTCTTCGAATGGCCTAGATATAATTAGATCTATTGACTTTAACCTATTTTATAAGAAATCTAACTTATCCACGACAGTACCCGACATGTTATCGGTACGGTAACCAAAAAGATGTCTGTGACGATGGCATTGAACTTGACATTGAGTATAGTGACAGGTAAACCTAACCTAGACCCGCCTACAAAAATGAAAGGATTGAATACATATCCACACGAAAGTTAATAATCTGATTTATATTATATGTTTATAATTTAACTGTGACATGCAGTCTATGTTGCGTGATTGTAATATGAATAACGCTGGTATTTTTCCTGTGACACATTCACAGATACAATAGTACAAGCGACTCTGTACACCTATAAGAATGTAAATATGCTGAAAACCGCATTCATTAACTGTTTGTTTATTTGTAAATAAACTATTTATAGAATGTATTCATATTGTGCAGATGCTTCACGCAAACAGTTATGGCCTTTGCTTCTTGCAACAAAGCTATTGTAAAGTTTGTGCGCATTAAGGTCTAGTTACTTCTCAGTGTAATACATAAAAGGTGAATGCAGTATAACAACCTTTGACTTGGATGATCAATATTGGGAATACAGATTTCTCCACCAAAATAAATCTTGTATTTGCCATCTCTTTCTTGTCCATCATATTTTCTATTTGCTTTCAATAGTCTGCACGTGCCCAAGAGCACATACTTTACTTTCGTTTTCTGGACTAATTTGGAGAATTCTGGACATTCCTCAAATGTTTGCAATGGACTGATTCGTACAAGCGATTTAGACCTCAAATGGCCCAACCAGGCTACCTGAAACAAATAATTTTGCGCGAGTCGAATTTTAGCAGCTCGGACGTGTACTCGAAGGTTATTTATTGAACCGATTCATAATGAGTACTAGGAACTCGTTACGATATTTAAATGACACGGACACAATTTTACGTTAATGTGTGCATCATTTCGTGAATGACTTTAAACATGTCTATTTTTAGCTAACTTGACTATTTATTGAATACGGAACGATAGTACCACTATTCTAATCTGTAGACTCTTTACCTTTAGTATTGATCTCTACATGTTTAATGCACTCATGCACATGTGTATGACTGGCAAAGGCAACAGTAACATTACTTGCAAACAAGACTATACTGGTCTCGTTGCCCTTTCGAAAGAGCGTCTGTGTCAAGATCCGAGGACAGTTTGCATCTCACGACTTTACGGCTTAATTACACACTTAAAAAGGTATCTTTTTGAGAAGTGTGTCTACCCGCCTGCAAACACCAACATGCAGGGTACACTCGAAAAATTGTCATATGCATATGAAGGTCAAGATGACTTGATGGTCATATACACATTTTTTGTCATTTATATTTTGCGTTAATATTTATGACGTTAAATTTAATGACTGCATAAAAGTATTCTTCCGTAGGATAAGGGTTTTCTGAAAATTTGTCATAGATTTAAAAATAAATATTTGGATCTAATATCAGCAATATTCTCTCTGGTATCTTATATTCGTGACTTGTTTACTACCCTGTAAATCGTTATTGATACAAGAACAATAGCAAATATGGAAAAACATTACACTTTCGGCCTAAGGTATGTAATAATCTTGAAAGTTTTTAGATCCAAAAGCACTGTAATAACCTGGCGGCATTTACTTCACTGATTAAATTACAGCTGTTTAGGGTAAGAATTGAGCATGAACAAGATATGTGATATATGATTCAAGATAATAATCTTTATTAAGCTACAGGATACTACATTATGTAACATTGTCATGAATAACGTATTGATGTTTAATGCTGCTTCAACACTAAACCAGTCCTTACTCCAATACAGGAACCTGCCAATATTTATCGACAAATATGTACTGTATGGACATAATATTGGTATTGCATTTGAACATAACTTGTAAAACCTCAAATCAATGCAACAGACCTTTTGTACTAATCACAGGCCATTGTTTCTGAATGCATCATGATACTGTGCAACCGACACCTGTTGAATTTCTTTCTTTCACTTCTCTTAATTTTGTAGTTATTCAATTTGAGCATATCATATTGATAAAATTGTCATGATACCCAGCTGAAACCACCTTTTACTACACGTCAAGGTTTCTTTTATGTATCTTTACTAAACACTTGAATATGTCTACTAGTTTATCTTATCATGGCTGTTCAACATTCGTATGCAGGTCAAATAGCTTTGTTTCCACTTTCCAACAGTTTTGACAGCATGTCTACATAGATCGAAGTATTGCTTTACTGATAAACAACCATAATAAACATGTTAATGAAAACCGTAACTCGCAGGATATTGATTGTACAAGTACATAGTGTCATGTTTAGATGTAATAAAATACAATTCATTATGTATTTCAAGGGGCATAATCAAGCAATTGAAATGCATAATGAAACGAAAGTCCATATGTCAAGGTAACTATAGCATAACATTTTGAGCATCAGCTTGCAAGTTTAAAGTATTTGTCATTAAAATAATTTTGAAAAAAATCAAAGTTATGACAATGTCTTAAAATGGAAATATTTACCATAATTCATAGTAACTCATAAATATTCATTTGATATTCTTTTAGTTTCCTATGTTCACAACATCCTACACATTATACAAAACATATGCATAAGAGGACATGACAAGGATACAAAAAAACATAAAAATGCCATTCTATTGCATAACGTACAATGGGCAAAAAGGTTTATTACATGTATTGCATGACTTTTTATGAGGATGATACCCCCGAGTTTGAATGGACTGAGTGGCCTATGGGGCCAAAATTGAAACCCCGAACACACGAGGAGAACCAAGGGGACAAAAGACGGGAGCCTTCTGATTGGCAGGAGTTGGGGTTTTTGTGTGTTTTTCCTTTCAATAGGGTCTTTTTCACAAATTACACAAGTCATGTAATCAAATCACTGTGCCCTTAGGTTAACTTAGACCACTTGGACAAGAATTGAAAACACACAATGAGTACGGCTCAAAATTGAAAATTTGAATATGAAATTAGGCAAGTTGCAAAATGATAATGTCTCACACCCTGATGCTCAACTTCAGTGCTACATAATTCAGAACTTTGTAAATTGAGCAATTATTTTCCTGTCCCCATTGATTAATTCATCCAGTTGGAGACAATTTTAAAAGGAAGAATCTCTTACCTGATTAAAAATGGAGCCATAAGAACTACTTCCGTTGGTCATCTTTATCCTCTTGATGAGTTTTTTTTAAGTGTAGTCTGGACAATGAAGCTTATTTAGCCAATCTGTTTGTGGTGGACGATGCTCTTGAGAACGAAATGCACAACAAAAGAAGCCCATTTTCTGAGATTTAAACTCATTCCAAGTGGCTACGTTTTTGAATTCGTGAAATTAGGTCTCCTCCATGGTAACGAATTATTTAAACCGCGTCCAGTACGACCTGGGAATGGACGCCGATCTATTAAATACCATGGCAACGAGGCTTTAGCTCAAACGTACTCCATAAACCACGTGCTAGCTTTGTTGATGCTGGGAAGCTCACCCGAAAGAAGCAAACTCCATGTTTTCAGTTCTAATCCACAATGGCGGAAATGATGTTGCTTTTTGGCGTAGCATCTCGTAATGAGGTCTGTTGTCTACGATTTGCACAGCCTACCCAACAGGCCTTGTCCTTTCCTGTTCACCCAGAGCAATTATTTTATGATCTACAGACCCATAATGTCCAACACAAGTCGTAATTTTTTGCACTTTTTGGACCACGTGACTTGGCTGAACCAATAGGCGCGCAACTTTCAAAACCATAAAACTCAATCAATGTAAAATAATGTCCCGATTTTTTCTGTTTTCCAAGCAAATTTTTAGGCTGGCCATCAGGCAAAGTTGGCCTAACATCATCCCTTGTGGCTCTAAAATGTCGCAGGATAATGAAAACAATATGGAGGGATGTCAGAAAGTGGGCTAGTCTCCGTGAAACTACCAAAAAGTAGTGGAAGAACTTTGTTGAAAACGCCGAGCACACATACAGGCTGTTGCGCTTTGAGGGACCGAAAAGTGGACAATTTTTACGACCTGACAGACGTGAGTATCTTTTACGCTTCTATTTAACGTGACAATTAAATAATTTAATCTATACATAGACATGATAACCACCATTTATCTACTGTCGTGGAGATAAAGACACTATTGTTTGTTTGTGGTCTTGTCTGCCTGTTATGGTTTCTTGAACTTTTGATCTTTTGTTCATTTTGACCAGTGGATTTTCTTGGTTTGTGTCATACCTTGACAATATTAGATGACTTTACAACCGTATTACTCCTACCTTGGAGACTATTCAAGCTTTGTTTTCGCATAAAGATTGCCTTTTTATTCACAATTGCCGTTGTAAATCATGCTAATTTTCGGTAACTAGGCTGTAAACTTTAGCAGGTGAGTGAAAACTTTTTTATGATTCTGCTTTGGGTGGAATATTTGTCAAAGTTAGTCACCATTTTTCGTCAAAAATTTGTGTTTGTTGTGTTGTGTTTTCACTTCAAGCTGGATTTCAATTCCTGGAAGCCATCTTGGATATGTAGAGTTATTAGAATGGTCTATGAACACATAAAAGTCCTGGAAAGCGATTCATGTAAGCCATTATGGGTCCACCTGCCTCTGAATGTTTCTTGGAACCCATCCCACGAGAGAACATAAAATCCCATTATGAAGCAAGGCTGAACTTGCGTGCTCTACTGCCAAGGCCTCAAAGATTAAGACTATTCACTGCATGTTATGACCTCTTAAAGTTGGCCCCCACTCCTGGGGGACCTATAAAAAGAAGCAGTCAATTCAAAGGGGGACTGGATTCACCACATGCTGCTCTATTTTTAAAGTTAGGATCACAACAAAGCCATTGCGCAGGCTCCGCGCATTTATTATGAAAAAAAATATTATGATAATCAGATCCATCTGTAAACAACATAACAAACACCTTTCCTGAAAAAGAGCGGGAAAAACTACCTTACCTTCGGTAAAAATTGTGATTTCCGGTGCAATGTCTGTGCCAAAAGTTAGATCAACACAGTTATAAGATGAATGAAGTGAGATCATTTGGGTTCATTTCATTTAGAAAATAGGTAAATGAGAAAACCTGTTGGCAAAATTTTACATGTTTTATCATGTTGACAGGGCCCTCATAATTTTTGTCTGATGCGAAGTAAAGGCATAAAATTTCATCCGTAAAAATTTGTGTTTAACAAATAGCAGACGTTTTTGACATTAACAAATGATTGAATCAGAAGTTTCCACCCACGCTTATCGTGACAAAAAATAATTTGACAAAACTGAAAACTTAAACTTAAGTTACAGTTTAGGTAAATATTTGAATCAAAAGTTGAAATTTGTTTTCCGACTGGCAGTATATTTCTTTGCCTGAAAACAGCTTCCCAAGCAAGAAATGCAGCATGTGAAAATAGGTAAAATTATTTCTATTGAATGGAAATAGAGAAATTGTGAAAGCTACATGTAAGACCGAAATAAATACAAGTGGAGAAGAATATTATTAAAGTTTCATAATATAACATTAATATTTTCCTAAACTGTAAAGAGACTAAATCAAATGGTTGAGAATTGTGCAATCATAGAGTGCCCATTGCTCTTGTGCCGTACAAGAATAAAAAAAAAACAGATCCACAAGTTCGAGGTTGGAAATAGTTGTTGTAAACTCCGTTCCATCAGAAAACGAATCAGATTTTCAAGTACAAAATCGGGGATAAATTTGATTAACTTTAGCAGAGCATAATGTTTGGCTTTAAAAAGTCTACACGAGAAAAAAAAAACAGTCACTATTTCGGCCCCACGTTTTCTCCTTGGAACTCATTATAAATTAACTAAACAAAGATTGATTTTCCTCCAGCCAGAAGTCACTGTTTATAATTAAGATGAATCCCTTCCTTAATTGTCTAAATAAAATTTATGACTTAAAGGGGTTCTTTATCTAAAAGATTTTTCGAGCAACAATTTTAAATATTGAAAATTATGTTAAATCTGTCGGCACTGCTATACCATCATTTGTTTGAAGCATAAGACAAAATTACAATCTCTATGTAATATCTTCCTTCCTTGTTACCAAATTTCAGAATCTTCTGACTAAAGTCTGAAAATGTAAAATTGATTAAGTGCATGAAATTTAAGATATACGAATAATTTTAGTCAAGACAGTTACAGAGGGAAAAAAATCCTAAAAGCGCGATTAGTTCAATACTTCGCCCCCTCAAATTGTAGACTGAAATTAAATGTTTAAATATTTAAACTAATCCCAATATGCTTTTAATTAACATCACGATTATGTCGTCAATAAATTTCATGGCGTCAAGCCTTGACAGTATCATTGAAAATTAATTGGTATGGTAAGTAGACTTTTAACAACTGACAAAAAATAGACTTTTAAATAATATTTTAAATTGAAATCCGTGCTAAGTTCAAGGCTATCTCCAAGGCTAAACCTACGTTACAAACCCATTTCAGCCACAAAAATTTATTCCAATTCGCAAGTGTGAGAATTTTTCAACGTATATTGCCTGCTACTTTCCCTACCATCTATTAATTTTCCCATCGGGAGGACTTACACGAAATTAAGAAATTAGCTTTGCGAATTTTGTGCATTCCTTTTAGCAAGAAGTTCAACATATCCTCTTTGTGCTGTCTCTTTAGGAATGTGGGTTAATATATTCGAACTCTGCGAGAGTAATCTTGTTCTTGTCGGAATAAAGTAGTATCACAAAACTGGTGTCGTGAGAGCACTTTGAGAATATGATAAAATCTACGAGAGAAGAGAAAAGTTATCTGAATAATATAAAAATAGATTTTATGTTTCGTTAGATGTAGCACGAAAAGAAAATCTCATAATGATTTTCTAATATTTATGTCTGGTTCAAACTCCCTACAATGTACATGTAGTTACTACGATTTTCCTTTGTTATATGAAGAATTTTTTTTCCCGATGATTAGAAACAATGTAATCTTACCAAATTTGCAAAAATTGTTTTTTACCAGTAGATTAAAAATATGTTTCTTAGTCGTAAGTTCAACGTTTCAGTTTTATGCTTGGTTAATAACGATAGGTTGACACTTATTTTTACTAAATATGGCAATTTCTGGTACTAAAATAAACATAAAATGCAACGTGAGACATTCATAATTTACCTTCACAGCATGATCGTACTTAAACCATGACTTCCTTGAATTTTTACATTTACTGGTTTTCTTCTGTTTAGTTACTAAATATTATAATTTAATACAATTAAAATGTGTTTAAAAGCAATACACGATCATGGTTTTTAAAATATCTTATGTGAACTTTGAACTTTAAAATGAAATTACCTGACCGTTTTGCTAATTTTTTGTTTATTAATGTTTACGTTTTTTGTCGAATTTAATTTTCATTTATTTTGCTTGATAAAAATGACAAAAATAAAATTAAACATTGCCTTATCAAATAATTTTTATTCTGTTAAAAAACACATAACAACAAACCATAGCATAATGATATAAAATAAATTTACGAAACAGAAAATGAAATAAATTCAGGTGAAATGATTTTGACATTATTATCCTGGATTATTTCTATAGTTTTTCCAACTAATTTAAATGTATTTAAACGATTTTTATGTAACAACATAAACACACTTCCTGAACATCATTCCTAAATGTAAAAAGTCGAACTTGCTACTTACTACACATTGTAATGTGAAAAAATATTGCTTCGTTCTCAGCCACCTACGACAGGCAATTTATTTTGCAACCTACATGTACCACTTTTTTCTCCTTTCGCCTTTACCAAGGATTTTTTTTATCTTTTCGTTCTTAACATCTGGGTCATGATAAAAATTAATTGCTTGTATCGACAACAACTTGTTCAAATGTTATTGCGTCCTGCCCTAAGTTTTGTTCGCTTTTCAAGCCATTGAGACAGAGAAATAAGTGGGTTCAAAGGGCTGTTTTGTAAGGTTGAACAAGGCCTACAAGTGGTGACGTAAAGAACTAGGTTAAGAAGGAGAAGAGAAAAAGGTTCGAGGCGAGAGTGGAAAAAAAATCGATGGAATTGGCATACCGTAGTAAATAGTGTAGTAAAATGTGAAGGGAATGCCATTTATTTTGGAGAATAATGTCTTGTTCTCTCTGTGTGTGTTTTTGTTTGTTCACTAAAGCAGATGTTTGTTAGGACACTTATTTTGTTTAATGCTTTATTATTTTTGTCTCCGACGTTCGTGATTTCAAAATAAAATAAAATTGCTCGTTGGAAAAACAAATTCTCGATAAAACAGTCTACTTTAACAGGAAGCTTAAAGCGAAGATGCAAGCCGCGTGGCTCATCTGGAGAAAAAATATTTTATTGTTAAATCGGAAGCTGAAACGGATATTCAAAAAAAAAAATTGGCAAGAATACGTGGGGACGTTTAAAAATTAGAAATTCTATGATTCCATTTCCTATTTTTTCCTTCGCCTCAGCATTTACGTTAGCGATGACATATCCCATGTATTACACTATTTAAAGCTCCTTTTGGTTTTATTTTTTTCCTGAAAGTTTGTGGATTTTTTTTCTCCTTTTGCTTTTGTTTTCTTCCTGAAAGTTTGTTTTGTTTTTTGTGTGTGCAAAAAATAACACGGCATAGTTATCAACATTTAACTGCCGATAGGGGATGAAACACTAAGACCAGGCCGAGCCTGATTTAGATCTTGCGGGGAGAGAGCATCGGCCCATGGCCCTTCAGAAAGACTTGACTGCAGCTTGCTTGCCTAAAAGTCTCTTTCTGTCCCTGTCCCTGTGGTTGCTTCCTTGTGGTCTAAACATGGCCTGAGCATAGGCTGATAAGACCTTTTGCTAGTAGCCAAGGTTAAAAATATGCATCACTGTTTTAAACATGATAGTTTGCAGGAAGTGTTTTCCGGAATAAATACGGAACATTTTGCTTTTAAACTAATGTTAAACATTTGACATTCGTTAAGGTCCACAGTGAAAAAACATTGACTTTAACAAATAGACGCAAAATATTGTCAAACCGGAGGAAAAGGATTTATCAAAAAAAGTGGGATTTATACTCACTCATTTTACCTATCCTCTCCAGTGACACCTTTGTGCGAATTTGTTTTGCTTAAAAGTAAAATATTTAAAGGCACAACGTTATTTGTTCTGGGAGAAAAAGGATTCATCATTCTTTGCAAGTTGACAGAAAGCTATCTGCATGTTAAAATGAGCAAATGCTTTTTTCCAAGGAAAAAGCATAAATATTTTAAGTTCGGAATATTCAGCAATATTGTCTACAATTCTCCAGAGAGATTACTTGAGAACCTTACGTACCTTTACCTAGTATTACTTTACTTTCACTGCAGAATGCGAGAAAAGAAGAGAAAAGTCTTCGCAGTCCCTGGGGATCAAGCAATCCAAATGCAACCGCTAAGTTCTCGCTTTTAGACTTTAAGATCGATTAGGAAGAGCGCTGAATACTTAATCAATATGGTCCCAGTGTTCCACCACGCCTCTGAATAAAAATAGGGGGATTGAAGAGTGTCTTGAAATGGAAATTCTATGTAGTTGACTTCCCCTGGGAGAGCAGAGCCCGGGCTGAGGTGGGGGATCTGAGGGAGAAAGAAGAGGACTTAGCCCCTGGGCTCCTGGGAGACTAGGGCACAAAGACTCAGCCCACATCAGGTTCAGTTTTCTCTAGGAGCACTTAGATTGGACATGAATAAGGAATAAAGATGGCTTAATCCCCGCTAATCTAGGTATATACTTTGTATTGGACATGCAATTTCAGCACTTAATCCATAGTGATTGTCCTTGGTGGTTCTGGAGGTAGTTTAGTATTTTTTCTCAGAAAATATTTTCTACAAAAATGTTCCATCTGACAAAGAACTTACATTTAGTTTCTGTTGTTTATCATATTTGCTTTAAAAGGATAAAAGATTCTCTAAAAGAAAAATGTTTTGGACAGTTGTACAAAGTGTAGGATGTAGATGACCGATTGTTAACTTAAACTTCAGATTCATGGCTAATCAATATTTTCCGTTCATACTTCATCCATTAAAATGTGCTCAGAGTTTAGCTTATTTTTTGAAGGTGTGTGTAATTTTGTTGTTGTTGTTTTATTTTTTAGTAGATATCCAAGGAATGATAGATATTATAGTTAACATGTTGTGATGCAAAACGACTTAAAACCTTGTGTTACTCTTTTCCTGCAAGGCAAAGCTGGAACACAAGGAGACATAATTATACGAGAATAATTCATCAAATCGGAAATGAACAAAATAATGACCTCGCTGCTTTCTCTTTGACTATAATTGGTCAAATGTCATAGCAAATTTCCATCTACATCTGCACAAGTCTATTATCCAATCCCTAAGGACTTAACAAATATATCACCCAACTTCCGGTCAAGTCACAAAGCCCATCAGTCAATATCTCGTTCTGTCAAGTGGCTAAGATGGAGTATTTTCTTGTATTTCCTCTATTTATGCAGAGAATGAGAAATTTGGGGTTCCTTCAATTTCACTGGAGAATCGGTATACATTAACAAAATATCAGAAGCAACTGTCTTTCATCAGATTGCAAAGTGATTTTTAAAATGTTTACCTTTGAAAAATAATTTTGTACAGGCATAAATGAGAAAACCATTTTCAGTTCTGATCGTAACTGCAACACGACATTTTGTTGGAGCTTTCTGCATGTTAGAAAGGAAACGTTTATTAGATTAAATTTATACATACTGTTGCCAATATATTGCAAGATAAGAAAATTCCAAAGAAGGAAAATCCAACATCAGCATAGTTTCTGTACAAATAATATTGATCAGGACCTATCTGTTAGGGATTTGACAGCTGTGGATATTTATTTCTTTGCACGTTAACCTTTCACTTATCTTTGCTCTCTACACAGAATGAACCACGGGACCATTAAAAATTAGTGATTTTTTTTTCCAATTTATGAAGTTTCTATTGGTTCTTGGTTGGTTTGCCTTGCACATTGCAATAAATAAAGAGCTAAAAAAGGCAGCAGCAAGAAAGAAACCTATCTAAAAAGGAAACAATTTTGAAGCAACTGAAATTAGAGCTTTTAAATATATTTAATTAATTGCCCAAGAATGTTATTTCACAAAGAAATGAATGATAGTAAAAATCATTAACGAATATTTGCATTTTCGATAAAAATTAAGGAATTGTGAGTCCAGTACAGGGTTGTGTTTGCTGTGAATGATCCCCGAAGATGACCGACATTACTGTAGATGTGTGGCTAACAGAATGTCAATACATACAACTTGTGTCACTTCAATTATGAACATAAACCCAAGATTCCAACCCTGGTTAACGCTTCCAATTCATCAACTTATTTTTAGATAAATTGAATATATCTTTATTGAATACGGGTGAAAGGTTGCATGTATTAATACATGTAATTTTTAGGCACCCTTACTGAAAATAGAGTTACAAAACCAAATGCAATAAATTAAATTATTCATAGATAAATTCACAAATATGATTTCTCAAAAAAATAGTATTAAACAACTAGTTATTTCTTCTGATATTTATCTTAATTTGGAAAAGTGATTTTGCCAAAAAATTTACATGCAAAGTATATTTCTTGCAAAAAATATTTTTCCACTGAGAGACATATTTCACAAAATCTTATCCTTGTTAAACATTTTATTAATATTCCCCAAGTAAATCATACAGGTTAAGTTAAGGATTAAATCATGTCCATGTTAAGTCATCTGTATGACTTAACGAATGATTTATAGTGATTTAGCTTAACTTGGCTACATCCTTTCATCCATTTTCCAAAAGTCCTACATCTTAGCCCTTCTCTCTAATCAAAGTCTGAAATCTGTATTAGCGAATCAATCTTTCATGTTAGCGAATTAATCTGCCACGTTAGCGAATTAATCTGTGCCAATCACTCTGCAACTGCAATGATACTCTTTGATAACAAATTATATGTGCTGGGTCACGAATGTGTGTGCAATAGAGTTAATCTCTTAAAAGAAATTGACCCATTCGTCCATAATTCACCAATATCTTCTAGGAGACTGGATTGAAATGGAACAATTAAACTGAAGGCATTTAATTCTACTTTTCTTTAAGCTGTCCATCTTTCAATTTTTGCCACAAAATTTTACTCTTTGTCCAGTCACAGCCAGATACCACGAGCTAATTTGTCACTGCCAAATCTTATTCCTTTCTGACTTTACCCAAAAAGTATCATCCAATTTTCTTTTATTTACTTCAAACCTTTGAAAAATTTATTAGTTGAAGAAGCCATCTGTCTCTTAATGAGATTCCTGTCAGAGAATCAAAGTGATATGGTCTCCTTCAAAGTGTCAAACCTGCCAAAGATAACATATTAGGCTGCAATCAAAGTTACTTACAAAGACTGCAAAAGTGCTACCTTTTACGTTGGTAAAGTGTTGCACAAAACACCAATGTGGAATTCAGGATGGCTTTTTTGAAGCCACCTTTTGTGTCATATGCACTTTTTAGTGCAAGAATACGAATTTGAATGAGGTGGCATGTGAAATGTCTAGATTGCAAAATTATTCCTTCACTGTCGAAATTAAATAGTCTACCAAGGTTTTTCAGAACGAATAAAATTACCAATGGAAAAATAGTGCATGTATTGCTTAAGTACATACCTCACTCTACAAAGCAGACCAGTGTCCTAACTTGAAGTAACATATGTCTATGTAAACAATAGGTCTGCACTTACTGACCATAGATCAAAGATGACCCAGAGAATCAGTGAATAGATCACCATTACAGGCTCTTTTCATCTACATCCAGGGGATGATTAATTAAATTTCTGACCCCTCAATGGAGCCCCATATTTTTGCTGGTACAGTTTTAGGTCTGTTATGTTTTCAGTGGAATCCGGTTGAGTGGTCATTTGAACATCAGACACTGGACCAGAAAGTTTGAATAGAACCATGAAAACTCGAAAAAAGGATGCAGAAATGTCAGGGCAAATAGCAGCAACAACAAATTTTGGCCAGGTATGTAACTATATTTTCCCCTCACTATTTTATGCGTGTTTTGTTAGATCAAAGCCAGTAATCCTGATGTTTGTTATCTCAAGAGAGTGTTCAGAAGTTTTATCAGTTGTTTAGTATTGGAGGAATTTCTCAAGATGTTGGCAAATGGGATTACACAGTCTAATTTTGTTTCTCGTTTGATGTTTTATCTGCGTTTTAGCTGACCGTTTTGTGTTAATAAGTACACGAATAATTTCTTGAAAAAGGAACGGAAAATTAGAGATGTGTGTATTAGGCCTAGTCCACTTGGTCTGTGAGACTGATAGGCTTAGTAAAATAGATCTAAGAGGATGGGTTTGTGCGATCACAAAATATATATAGAAATAGAATCAAAATTTTTGGATTCATGTACATCACAGATGTTAATTTTAAAAAGTAATTTTTGGTTTGAAATGTACTGTTGTGTATTCATTTCATAAGTTTAGCTTGACAAAATTATACCCGATGACCTAGAATTGGTCAGTCAAAAATTGATGAAACATAAAGATAGGTTGTTGACAAGTGATGAAAAACTGGAACTATTTTTGCTTCTAGGTTAAAAAAAAATGCAGTAGCCAATCAGGTTTCTCCTCCCGGGGTCACATGACCTACATAGCGTGCCTTGACCGCAGTGTGTTTGAAATGACCACTGCTGGCTGAAATACATATATCATAGATCTAGTCTAAATTGAAATCAGTCGATTGTAAAAAGTTATATTTATGAACACATTCAATTTTATTTTTTTTGTTATGACCTGTTTTTTGATGATCACGAAAAGGGTAAACTTATAATCGCTTGAAACTATTGCAAGGCTTCACCGTTCCAACACATTCTTGTCTAAGAAGGTGGATTATTCCGCAATAAATAAATAAATAAATAAATAAAATAAGAATGAGTGATCTTTTGATCGACCTACATTTAAAATTAGGCATATGCACCTCATTTTTATAAATGCTTCATTGAGGGTGAGGTAAACGAGAGCTAAAAAGGATGCAGCTGTGAGAGAGCCATTATTTGGCAACCCCTGCAGATAGGGAACCACTTACTTGATGAGTATTTAATCATCATTAATCGTGAAACATGCTGTCCACATTCGTTACATTTCATGGGTCTTTCGTCCTATTTTTTTCTCGGAGAAAATAAACCGGAAGACATAGTGAAATTTTACATGATATTTATTGAATGTTTCTGATGCAATATTATTTCTTTGCATACAACCGGAACACGTACGAGGGCATCTATGGGTTTAGCACTAATTCACCAAGTTATATACATTGCAACTACCGCTTTACTGCTTTTAAGTGTTTTTGTGCAATTTTATTTGTGCAATTAATGTGACGTTTTAAATTGAAGTGATAAACGTCAAATCGACACAATGATTTGTCTTCTATGCTATTTGCACCCTATCAGACTTGATGAAAAACAACTTTTGATAAACATGATTAGATTTCTGTGATAAAAGCAAAATAATATCTCCTGACGTATATTGGTAATATCAATAGGAACCATCGATTTAAATAACAGTCCATTCAGTTAGCATCAAAATTTGGCGAATTAGACATGACTGAGAAAAAATGTACCATTTTCCCGTGACTTGGGCAAAATACATAGTGGTCAAAATATTAAATTGTTAAGGATACGTATATAGGTACACATAGTTTGAAATAGCTTGAATTGAAGCTGTATGCATCCAGCTCTGTACACCAATGTTGGCAAGAATATTTGGCATAGCAATAGTGTCATAATGACCTTCATTACAATGGCAAGATTTGGCCACAAATACTCTTGGGATAGGTGAAAAGCAATTTATGGCAAAGTAAGAAAAATCTTTCACGTTAAAATTGTTCATTCATCAAGTCTAATTGATCCGCCAATATGGCAGTTAGATAGTTGGCATCTCGTGAGATTAAAATGAACAGCATTATCAGATTATCAAATGCTACGTTTCAGTAATTACAATAAACAGGTAAGTTTTTACAATAAGGGTGCTTTTTTTACTTCGACCTAAAACATCACATTTAGCCTTTCCAATCCCTGCACCAGTGTGACAATAAATATTTATGAACTTAAGAACTTCAGCTGAAAAAAGATGAACGGACTTTGGTCCTCTTTTGTTGTTTATTTTTCACATTTGCTGGTGCATTGGAGGGTTGTAGCTTCATTTGAAAGTTGATTAAAAGAAGGAAGGTAGAGATTTATAGAAGCTATCGGTGCAGAGATTTATGAAGGTACGTTCTGAGCTATGTACACCGTATTGTTGTCAATTTTCATATTTATTTTTCAGCAAAATCAAACTTATCAAAGCTGAAAAGTTTTTTAGTCCAACCGTTACAACTTTTACTTTTCGTGAATATATGTATTACTTAATTAGTCATTCACAAGAATAGTACAAAAGAGTTCTACAAATCTAGGTTAGTGCAATCAAGGCCTGCTTGGTTCACATTTATTCCACTGAAAGTATGTGTGTTTTCTTTAAAGATATGTACAGGAAATAATAGACAATCTGATACAAACAAGAAAACTTTGACAAAAGTGACCATAATTTCTTTTGATCTATATTTTAATTAAATATTTAAAGTGGGCATTTTTACCATCAGCAGGCCTTGGTTGTAAGTTAGGAATATACCAGTTGAAGCTATCTACCACGTATGTTTGTATTTTCTTTGTTTTCCACATTGATAATGAACACAATTTAAGCACTTTGTACCAATGGTAATAACACAATGTCTCATACAATATATCACATAAACACATGAATGAAATACTTCTTTATAATTTCATAAAGCCTCCTGTTTCTGTTGTTGCTCCAAGTTGAGTATATTAATTACCTTGAGAAAGTGTACAATACAATATTCACTTACACATACATTGACTGGGACAGACAGTAAAATCATTGTTTTTAATACATATTTTATCAAGTCAATTTAAAACAATACTTTCGTCTCCATGGATTTGCATTTGAATATAAAACAATAGTGAGGGTACCCTACTTAATATAAATAAATCTCCAAAAGTAAGCAATCACAAGACATGGTTTTACCAAGGACGAAACAGATGCTCTATTCGAAAATATTTATAGAGTTTAGTGCACACACAGAAACAGTACTCTTACATGGTGATGTAAACATTAGTAAAAATTTACCCTTTACCCATAGTAAAATCTATTCTGGAATAGAATTTTCCCTTTAAGCACTTAAAAATCTCGCAGATTTATCAGTTTGCCTCATTCCAGTCCCTTTCAAATACTCAGTTAGTGATTGATCATAGTTTCAACTCTTTGCGTCATTTATATCAACTGTATCCAAAATACCAATAAAATTGGCAAATAAACACCTCATTTTAAGCTATAAAATTAAATCTGCATGTGCTCTAAGAAAGTTCCTTTTACAATCAATACAGTGCTGGTGTAAATGTGTAGGTGTGTAACGAAAATAATCTTCCCAAGCCGAATTAATCGTGGAATTTAAAATAAAACGTTTTTCCTAGGACTAGGTACCCCTGATTTCAGAGTAAGGATTGTCATATGTGAATGCAGCTCAATGCAGTATGTCTTTTTATGGAAAATGTTATCAACAGAGGGTGGTACTCTCTCTGGAATAATTAGTTATATATAATTCTTGCAAAAAACATGCAAGTTTATGGAGAAATGATCTGATGAAAAAATCGGACTAAATTTGGGGATTACACCATGTCACTGTAAACGTCTCCTCTTTGTACCTTTTGAACCTCAGTGCCACTTCTGCTGCTTGAATTAAACAATAAACTTAAAAAGATTAGTTTCAAATAAAAATTAGTAGTTTTTCCCTACATCTACCCTGAAAACCATTAAAATATAATAGTTTTATTTTTGTGACTTTGGTTACTATAAATTAGAAGTACCCTGGTCATTTAAAAAGTTACTTTGATTAAATATTTTAGTGACAATGTGTACGCAAGCACTTGATGATGTTACCCTTTTGTTTTTGCTTTGTTAGCACTGCTATTAAAAGTCACAAGATGTGGCACATATTCTTAAAAGAATTTCTTTCCTTTGAATTGTTTGAACATATTTGTTAATTGATTCATTTAACAATGTCAGTCTCATCTATTACAAGTCCTATTCCGTTGTGTTCAGCCTATGACGGTGTCAAACAATTACCCTGTGCCCGCCACAAGTTTGCTCTTATATCTTTAAAACCAAGACTCCTTTCTTGTGATGTGATTCTATTTGTTTTTCAAATCCAATGCCAATCACAAGAAAAGTCAAACAGCAAGTTGAGGACGATTTACTTGGTGGGCTTTTCTCGAATTTAAATTTCGTAGAAGGGAGATAATAGATGCAACATTTTTCTTTTTCACCCCGTTCTCCTTGTTTCTCCGCATATAACTTAGAATTGTTTTAAATATTCAAAACACTTGCTGTTGACCATCTCTCATTGGATCGTTTGTATTACAGTTTAAGATTGTTTTTACATAACTACTCATCTTACCCTGGTAGACCACATATTATAGTCCAATTGTAAAAATTGGACTTTTGAAGTCATCCTAAAACCTTCATTTTATAGTCCAATGACATTGGACTTCAACTCCATTTCACATAATTATAACCGTCTTTGTCTATCAAATAGCATATGTTAAACATGGATATATGGTACATGAATGTTCACAACATATACATAAACCGTTCTGTTTTCGCCCATCACAATAAGCAATTTGCATCACAAACTAGCAATGCTTTCTCAATATACCCTTTCAATTCCTAAGCCATAAAACATGTTACATATAGGTTTCAATATAATAAACATATTGCACAGTCCACAGTTCTTGATTTAAAAATGAAATATATAGATTTTAGATTGGAATTACCATTTACAAGGAGGTTACGAGATACAACACGATTTTAAACTGGTGATACAGTTTACTTTTAATATGAGACTAATTTATATCTAATATCATACATTTCTTGATGTCAATGCCCATTTGCAGTTTATGGCATGGTGCCTAAATGGTCATGGTGTATATTAGCCAGTGTTTAATCACTCTGAAGGAAAAATGAAAGATTTTTTTTCACAAAATGACAGGCATTCTATAAAATTAAGAACAGCAAATAGTGACTGTCCAAGAACAGTGACCTAATTACTACAGGCAGTACAAAGCAATGAAAGCATAGTGTGAAGCGAAGGGTCATGTGATATTGTTTCATGTCACGCATGCCCTATAGTGCTTCCGGTTTTTATCATTCACAATTGGCAAAAAGCCAAAACACCTATTATTTTTAAATAGTCACAAGATAGTCAATAATATATTATTTCATGTATGACCACCAGAAAAACTGTACAATATTAAAACACTAATATGTATACATTTATATTTATAATATACACAAAGACACAGATTTGTAATGTTGATAGAATGAAACATTTTCCACAACACCTTTTCTTCATCATTGACACAGATGCATAACAAAGCCATTCATGACTTCCTGTCCATATCTATTATGGCTCCTGTGGGATCTAGCTTTGCCGCTTGAGATTTGGCCAGATGAGCTAGTTTATGTTCCTTTTTCCACTTCATTCTTCTGTTTTGGAACCAGATTTTGATCTGTCTCTCTGTGAGGTTGAGTGCATGTGCAATCTCTATTCTCCGTCTTCTGGTCAGGTACCTGTTGAAGTGGAACTCCTTCTCCAACTCCAATGTTTGATGTCTGGTGTATGATGTTCTTGTCCTCTTGTTGTCCACTCCATTTGTGTCTACAATAAATGGAAAGAACATGTGTACAAGTAGCAACATAGATGATAATAAACGGGGTAACCCGCTTAGCTCGACATCGCTTAACTCGTTTTATCGCTTAGATCGAACTTTTTTTCATTTCCATTAGATACATTTTAGAAGGTTTTTTATCTTTTAACTCGAACTCCGTTTACCTCGACCATTTTTCGTGGCTCCCTTGGAGTTCGAGCTAAGCGGGTTGCACTGTAAATACATTTGTTGCTGTGCAATGATATTGGGTATAAAGTTAATCAAGTAAGGCACTCTTCCGGTAACATAACAAGAATTCTCCACCATGCAGTGTACGACTATTGTTGCCTGCTTAGTTCTGCAAATGACATTCTTTTTTGTCAAAAGTACATGTGATATAGTAGAGAATGATTCACCAACATTATTCAGGACAAACCAAGTGTTTTTGAGCAATTCATGGCATAGTTTAAACTAATATTACACGATGCACATGTATCAAAATTTGTGTAATTGTGACACATTAATTTTGCAAAATTGTGCCTTTAAATAGAAATGTTCTGTGCTAAATTTGTCACATAAGTGCACAAAGTGTGATATTGTAGCTGGCAGCTATTTTACTACTGTGTTTTCATTCATGGTAATCAGGCTGATTTATGTCATTGCATGTTGTGGGGTCATACTTCATCATAACTTTTATGGTTCATGTTCAGTTGCACAAACAGCGGGCCCTTGGGTCTTGTTTCTTGTAAACATAGCATGTAACATGACCTAGAAACGGTCACTTTGGCACTGATATTGGAGCGATATGTGGGTCACTAATCGATGAAAGGGGTTCTGAAAGGTTTAAATTTGAAGGAACAAAATAATGTTGTCACCCAAGATATCATACAGTACAATTTCTGCATAATACAGTGGCGGATCCAGGATTTCTGGTAGGGGGGAGGGCGCCAACCTTGGGGCGCCCCAATTTTTACCCGATTTTTAGCGCAAAAATGCCCAAAAACTGCATGAAAATGAAGAAATTTTGGCCCGTGGGGGGGGGGGGTGCGCCCCCCCTAGATCCGCCAATGTAATATGTCTCTCTCCCGCAGACTACGTTTCAATTTTATGTCGCATAGACTAACTTATTTCTCACTGAAAGGAAAACATTATTACTAATACATTCAGCACAGACAAGTGAATTTGTCATGCAAGATCCTCTTTACTTGTAGAATGCATTGTACGATTGGGCATGGGTTGTAGAGGTGTCACCTAATTTGTTTCTTTTCACCTAAAAGATCATGAAATAACGGTACTGTCCGGTTATCTGCAACAGAGTAAATATTATGCATTATATATGTGGTTTTACTCAAGTAAACGAATTTTGTAAATAATTTTTTTTTTGGGTTTCCAGTTTACATGTTGAATATCGACTGAGCTGGGTACATGTGCACGACAAGATATAGCATTGCGTTCCCTGGAAAGTGAAATCTAGGGACAATGACATAAATGGTTTCATAAATAGGCAAAACTCACACAAATCACATGAAACACAGCAGGTTTGTCATAAGTGTTTTCTTCGGCTGAAATCCATCATTTCTGTGTGACAAGGCTTTTGCCCAATCAAAAAGCATAAAGGTAGCTTTAAGGGTGGTGAATCGATCACTCTCATGCCTAAATACTTGTCAGAACTAATGGACCAGAATATGTGCATGGTGTATTAATATTTAATCCCTGCACCAAGTTACAAGGGAAACTAATCTCCCTCCTTAGCTCTCGAAGGCGTGGATCTTGTGTACAACAAGACAAGCTCTAGAAAAAACTTTTCTTACATAAAAAAATTAAATCGTAAAAATTTAGTGCGGACATGTATCATATTTGTCATTTATGTATCTGTCTTTGAACTTCACGAATGTGTTTACGCATTTGCCAAGTGCACACCAATTCTATCATGGTTATTGTTAAGGAGAAAACCATTGTTTTATCATTGTTATTATTGTTGTTATTTGGTACTTGTGAATTGAAATAACGTTTATGTTAATGTGACGTAAATTTAAAACGGGATCTTTCAATACATGCTGTATGCAATACATGGCACACAATGTATTTTGTTATGATGACGATCAGAAAGTGTTTTATTTTGTGGCCGCAGATTACTAACCAGTTAAATATTTAAAGGCCTCAGACACTTTTTCAAAATTTAATTAAAACCACATATGGGATGTGCCATAATTGAAGTTCTATTTACCAGAAACGAACGTTGCTTAATAGATAGATCTCAGGCCATTAACGTTAATGCTCTTTTTTCCTTTGATGCTTTGTTACGTAAAATACTTTTTATGTTGCTGATTATTCGTTCTCAGTAGAATGTCACTCTTTGATATTGTTATCGTGATAAAATAGTGCATTCTGAGAATGGTCAATCCTGATTTCTGCAATCAATCAACCTAGTTATTTGCTTCAATGCAAAGTTCCCCGAACTTCACAACGCTATGAGAGTAGTAATTTATAGGAATTACGCAAAACACGATCACAGTTCATTTTAGGATATTCAAACAACCAATAAGGTCATTAAACATAATGAGGAGATTTCCACATTTTTGTGACCTAAGCTTTACATAATGCTACTCGCATAGTATTTTAACCTAAAGGCTTAATGCTATATCCGCAGCCACATAAAAAAACTAAAACGTGTACAGAACAACCCCGGGAAAGCCAGAATGTTAAACGAAAGCACTATTGAGGTAAATGGCCTGATTATATGAGTATTGAATGGATTTAACAGGACTGCGTTGGAAAATGAACTAAAAGTCAGAAGCGTGGGAATTTTGGGGGTATCCGAAGGGAAGCTTGCTCTGGCCAATAGAATTATCATGTAAATTGACTTGGATGTAACAGCCATTTTCTGTAACTGCTTTCCGTCAATACCCTTTAAATGAGTTCCCCAGTTCCACAGCCCTTATGCAGAAAAATAGTGACCTACATTTTGCCGTTCCTTAATTTAAATTTCATTGAAATGATTACGACCATAATACATTTTTTTAAAGATTGCCATTAGCCTATTTCGAACTGGACATGAATAAAACACTGTTTGGACGACCGTGTATTTTATTTTAATATAAATAGCCTTGTTTTTCCCAGTTCTGTGTTTTCGTGTTTTAACTAAACTTTTACAGTGGCAGTTACATCCTTTTAAATGATAGATTTATAAACCCATGGCTTTTGTCTTTTAGTCACAAATTAGGTAATGGTATCTAAAATAGATTAGCAAGATCATCCATCTCAAATGAGAAAAGGAAGAGCATGTTTTTAGATAATGGATGAGACAGAGAATTAATCTTGAAGCATTTGTAATGTTTACTTGATAGAATGGAATGCCATGTAAATGGAAGTGCCAGCTAAACTTGAAAAGTAAGACAAAGTACTGTCTATTTTGGTCAAATGTGCATTGAATAATGGACATACTCATGACAAATTAGTCCAAAGATTCTGTGGATGGATTTAATAGATGGTCATCATGGTTCTATAGCCTTTTGTGGAAGGTCTTTTTTATGTTGCAGATAGAAAATTGAGAGAGAAGTGACTTCTTTTATAAGAAAATACATGAAAGAATTTAGATGAAAGGGATATAAAAGGCTATGAAACAATGAAGTCTATTAATCTGTGTCCCATCAATTGCTTAGCTGTTGT
This sequence comes from Haplosyllis anthogorgicola, assembly GCA_038406195.1. Classification (NCBI taxonomy): domain Eukaryota; kingdom Metazoa; phylum Annelida; class Polychaeta; order Phyllodocida; family Syllidae; genus Haplosyllis; species Haplosyllis anthogorgicola. The sequence goes on along the minus strand of JBCAUI010010012.1, from coordinate 1,356 downwards.
ACTACCTAAATGAGAGACTTGGCATTTGAAAATGTCTACATGTGCAATAATAACCTGTTCCCGTTTCAAACACTTGAAGAATGTTTCCTTTTTCTTTGAATTTTGATACTCACTAAAAACCTTTCTGAAGCGTAACATCATGCTATTTTTGGAAATAAAATAGAAACAACACCACTACCGGTACTTGAACGTTTAAAAACTGCGCACATCTTGCTCTTCTTATTCCATAGAATAATTCCTTTTTTTTTTAGTTATTCTAATGACAAATATACTACAAGAAGGGAAGTCTAGGGGACTCTTCTATTTAGCTGACCAGCTGTCATGGTACACACGAAATAAGGAGGGTCTGACCCATGAACATACATCAGAAATGGTATCCATCTGGGTTTATTTGTCTATATTCTTCCCTGGACAAGTTACTTGACAGGCTATGAAAGTAGAGAATAGTCCATTGTTCATTTTCGTGTTAATAAGTTGGATTTTGGATGATTCATAACTGTACTGATGTTTTTGTACATAAATATTTATAAATGCTACTTTTTGGTGCACTTTCTAAAAGCAACACACCTTGTCGTGAAGGACATAAATCATTTAGTACTACATATTTAAAAAGAGTACTATTGACTTTTAGAGAAACATTAATTAGACTGCACTTTTTGTGCCTTCACTTTTACATGAAAACAAATCAATAATCTCAAAACATGTTAAAAAATGCATGCAAATATCTACGTTTAAAATAACTTCGATCAATAGAAAATATTTCAATTTATTTCAAGTAGGTTTTATTTGATTCAATTTTTAAATCTTTTTGCAGAATGGCTTCATCACATATTTCCAAAGGTTTTTTCTGCCAGTAAGGTAAAGGAAAACGTGAATTATTTTCCTTATCATCGACTATCATTTTTTGCATGTCCAAGGCACGTGTCTGATGCCAATGCATGTCAAAGCATTTGATTTAGAAGGAAAAAAAATAACTTTAACATAAATCACTTTTCGAACAGCATGGATCAGTAAATCAATCCGTTCCCCGATATCTGGGTGGGGTTTAGAAAATTTAAGAGGTACATAGATCCACCCTTTCAACACAGGGGGAATAATTGCGAAAATACGGAGAAGGGAGTCCTTGATTTATCATCTATTGAAAAAAATACTTGCAATGGATTTTTTGTCAATTTTATTAAGCCGAGCCCGTAAGGACCCGGCTTAGACACACGGACGAAGATTGCAGGCAGTTTGGTTTGTATCTCGGGAACAGACCCATGAACATTTAACATACATGTGACACCCCATGTGACATTAAACATACATACACCCCCCCATCAGACATGAAACATACCCCCCCCATCAGACATGAAA
>JBCAUI010010001.1:0-10023 GCA_038406195.1 Haplosyllis anthogorgicola | reverse complement strand
CAAATGACCCTTGATTATATTCCATCAAGACCTAAATTTTGAAAAAATACATATATCGATATTTTACATGTTTTCCCCACTTACATCGATTCCGTTTATATCGATATCCGGCTTATTTCAATATCCTTTTCCGCGCCAAAAGTATCGATATATCCGGGGAACAAGTGTAGTTAAAATACAACACGTTTACCTAAAGCTACAGGCTTTATTCAATCATCAACAAAATTCTATTTTAACCAGTTTTAACGATCGAGAGTTTCTAATTCGTTCTTTGCCAGATCTCACAGATTTGGTTGGTATGGTAACTTTGCTAATCTTAGTAAAATTTAATAGAATGCACCAAATATTATTTATTATAAACTCAGCAGTTATGATATGCAATTCAATTGCAATTGAAAACAACACGAGGCCCCCTTTTTATCAATTACAAGGTCTGACACATAGTCAGATCTGACAAAAAGCTCAATTAGGAAAATCTCGATTAAAACAAGTCGACACTACATCTGCAAGTCGTTTCCACCCGAGTGCTCAAGTGTTGTTAAAAACAGTAGGAAATTTTTGCTCTTCAGTTTTGAATGGATACAACATTGCAGATGTTCTTGTAATATTCCATTTTGCCACATATTTAAAATGTAAACATGAACGACATTATATATAAATAAATAGTATACATGTATTGTAAAACCTGTCGCAGAATGAAGATCACAGTTCGAATACCCGTCTGTGGAAGCCTTTGGTTTCCAAATTCACTTGTCTTGCTTCTGAGTCTCATATCTTTTTTCTGAGTCTCTCATATCAATCGACGTAAGTTGTACAGTAACCACAAGTAAATTTACAAAGCATGGATAAAATTTATAGACAATATGAAAACATATATATATATATATGTATATATATATATATGAAATTATTCTCGGCGAATTGTATCGGAAATTGAAATGCATTAAGCATTAATTCTGTATACATAATCCTTAATATAGTTTGATGAATAAAAAATTCCGACCTTGCACCGAAATCTTAGTGGCAGCACAGCACGAATTTAATGTTAATTATTCATTTTTCTCTTGACAATTGCAGTAAATATTGGGTTCTCATGGTAACTTAAAGATGAAAGAATAGGTACAGTCAAACAATTTGAAACTGCTGGGTCATTTGAACATTAGGCACTGAAGAGATCACACCTACACACATGGGCATACAAGGCTGGACTAGTGGAAAAAGGCTGGATGTTCTCTGTGCAGTGACTGGGCAAGAAATGAATAAATTAGTCTGCAAAGTTTGCCTTTTACATGGGCACAAGCTCCAGCTGACTGGTCACACAGTCAAAGCATTCAGACCTATTGTGAATGTGACACTTCCATTGTGACTAATTACAATCCATATTGTCTCAATGCACTCAACTGAACTAGTGTAAAAAATTTGACATGTACAAAATCAAAGATGGCCATCCCCAATAAATTTCTTGTGACCAATACTGAGCAACTAGTTTGCCTGTTTCATTAGGGGGTATGAAAAAAGTTTCTTTCATCTTTAAACTTCAAGAAATAAGCAATTTTAGCATGACAATTCACACTTCGCTATTATTTTGGACAACATCTATGTGGGCCACCAGCCGTGTAATAACCTAACAGTCCCTGAATTGGATTCGGGACTCTTGACTACACTTGGTCACAATAAATTACATGCGTCAAATGAAGTAAAGGTTTATAATTTGGAGTTTTATAATTGAGATAAGAACATTTTATTTTCGTTCGTCTGCGTTTGTTATGGATTTTGGACAATCACTTCCATGGTGTGAAAACAATGGTATGTTTCATTTTTGGTTTTGAGGTCAAAACACAACTTCAGATGTGTGCAAATGTTGCACGTCGCTACTCAGATCGATCAGGCATTTTTCTTGCAGTGTAAGAGTATATAATTGACTAAAGCAAACAAAACCTGCACCGCTATGGTAAGAAGCGTTTCACGCAGACTACTCACTCGGGTAGTTAGAGTGCACCAGCCTGACCTCGAATGTTCTGCCGGGAACGAAGAAGTCATTCTCGGGGATGAGTTCGTTCTTCTCTATCACTGCGTGTCCGAAAGCACCAACAGCAGCTGAAACACAACGAAAGCAAGAAGTGAACAGGCAAATTTCTTGGCGTAAAATGTAGCAACTGACAACGGATTCATGGTCACCTTAGATGCATTGAATTAGATCTGACCTGAATTGAAGTTTTCGTGCCTCTGATGAGCATGACCATTTACTATTAATGCATGCCTCCCTCCAACTGACGGTATCATATCAAAGGAATTTTGTGCTTTCAGTTTAGAAGACTACATACTTTTGCTGGTGAGGCCAGGTTGTATTCGAGTGGCTTTGATTCCCGGATCATCTTTAAATCGTCTTTCTGTCATATAGATTCCGATGTTGCGTACGAAACTTCCTTCCTGGCATGATTTCTAAAATACAAATCAAGAATGGATTAAACGTCTTTCTTGACAGATGAAAATCAATTTATCTTAGCAGATCAGATCATGAAAATACTATTGAAAGTTTTGCGCCCCTCAACAATGGAATTTCATGCTGCGCTTATTCAATTTAATTGTTGCGGGGCGCTAAACTTTTGATAGTAATTTCATGATCTGATATATATGTACTCTGTAAATTGCCACAATGTGCAGTGTCTTGTTATTTTGGCGTATGCTAAGCAGCTCAAAATTCGTATTTCCTTTTGCGACCAATAGAAGTTTATACTGTGTCCTTCATTTCAAGGATCGTATTTTGCATAGTGCCCCTCAAAATAAGGCTGAAACAGCAAATAAAAAACTTCTGCTCGAAAGAGGAAACTGTCATAACTTATAATCGGATGCTTTTTATTTAGAATTACTTTCGTCTATCCAGAGAACGATTGTTCTGTAAATTGCAGATACGCGTACCTGGAAGAGAGTGACCTGTTCCTCTAGTTTCTCCGTGTACTCGTTTTCTCCCTTGTGTTCCTTGAAGACACTCTCGAACAGATTGTGCCAATCAGACGGACTGAGTGATCCACCGTTCATGTCGACCGTCCTGTAATTCTACAATGTATAATAATCACATTACCTTATTTTCATTTTTTGTATAATCACGCGGGATTAACATTGGACGTATGGCTCATCAGGTGCTGCACGCACAAACTAGTGCATGGACGTCCTAGGACCTGAGTCACAGTCGCAAAGTATTAGTTATTCTGAACATATTTCTGATGCATTATTTGAATCCAACTTAAGTCTTCGGTATACACACATTGTAATGATGATAGTAATACTTGATAGCTAAATAAAACAGATTTAAATTGAGTTGTCATGTCAGGAAATCACGGAGATCTTGAAACAATAGCACTTCACGCTTGTGTTCTCAAGAAAAGAACAGTCATTTTAAGAAAAATCAACAGTAATCATGTATTTCCCGAGGTTGAGATAGGTCTTCTCTATGCAGCGAGAATTTACATTTTATGTAAATGTATAAACTGTTTCCAACAAATGTTGTACGTATTAAACTCATCGACGGAATCTATTTTTCTTTCCAATGTTTCTAAATTTCCAAAAATTGATTTTGTAAATATTGTTATAAATAGAAACAAACCCTCATCCTATACATGTTTGCTCTTGATGTTGAATACTTAAAATCCAAAAATTACACAAGCAAATTATATCACATCCCTGAAACCTTTTCTCCTTGTAACCATTACTATACTGTACCGATATATGATACATATAATCTACTATTTATTCCGCATAATTCATTTGCACCAAATAACAAGTGATGCTATACTATGCATGCTCCTTAATAACTTATGCATAACAAGATCTTTCTTCCAAAATGTTATGTTTTCTGTCAGATATAAGTGCTCAACGACAATGGTAACATTCATATTTTATCTGCCTATTTTCGCATTACAGCGCCAATAATACGAATGTTTTTCTCTATTGGGAGCTGGGCAATCATCACTAGATGTCAACTATTACCCGGTTTATTGTAATCGAGTAACAGACGGGGTGTCATGATTGTATTGACACTGCAACCAGTAGGGTATTAAGTGCATGTTATAAAGCACAATTTTACGGCTAAAATTATGTGATAGTTTGCTGAACTGCAATAAACAGATATAGGAATTTTCTGCCACCCAACAGTTGTAACAGCAAGTGATTAAATATGCAGTGCATACTTTGTTCTCTACTGTGTTTTACTGATGCATAGTCTATTCATCATCACCTGATTGTTATGGAATGAGTGGCATGGTGAAGGAACAAAATTGGGGAAAGGCTAGACACAGCTTTGCTTCGGAGAAATATGGGTGGCATAGTCTGTACACACTGTCACCTCAAATAACTGCATATTGTCAACAACAACAACAACAACAAGGTGGGAGGTGGGAGAGACTGCATTGTCAGGGCGCCAAATTGTACACAGGGTATGTTTTGGCGTATTGGCGTATGAAAACGAGTAGTATCTATTTGACATGTGTTTAAATCGTTAAATTTCTTTTGCAATGATGTGTATAAAAAATATTTTTAGCTACAAAATTAAATCCTTACCACATTATTTCAAGAGCTGTTATAATTTTGTACTTTCAAAAGTTAAAATAATCAAAATGAAACACTGCTAAATTTCATTTTGTAGAGCTTTCTGTATATAATCCTTGATGAAATTATTTTTGTGTAAAATAACTAATATTAGTAAGTTTACTAATTTAAGTTTCTTTTAAGTTCCATAGCTACATTCCGTTCTTTTAAAGTCACGAATTTTATTTATTTACTGATAATAGTATAAAAAACCCACCTATTCAGGAAAATTGATTATATCTGCCTAATTTGGCAGGTGAAATAATTAGGAACAACCTCGATCAGTTATCCTTTTACATATTTAATCAGTCCCAGTAGTAGAAAGGTGAAAATGGTCCCACCTACCTCAAACTAGATCTATATCAAAGTATCATTGAATTTCTAAGGCCTAGATAAATGCCAAAATATCTGTAATGTCTATTCAAAGGCTTATTGACGACTTCTTAAGGAATACCAAATGTCAAGGATAAGGCCCTCCACAAACTTGAAATGTACCTAACAATATCAAATAAGCATCAGCCGTACTTATACGTCACCCAAAAGAAGATAGTGCTCTTTAATTTTGTAACAGAATATCTTCATGCTTCAAGTTTCATTGAAAATAAAAGTTGTGTTTGTCACTTTACAAGCATCTAGCCTGTGTACCGCATTAGTTCATATCATTTCATTCCACCTATTACAGCTGATGAATGATTTATGCAGCATATTTTGAAGCAAAGGAAACAGACTATCCAATCATCAAAAGGGAAATTTTAAGGTTTTCTGTATCTTCATTGGATTGGACTGATCTTAATTCGTATTGATTTGGGAAAATAAAGTCAGGAGGAACGAACAATAAACCCGTCAGGTGCTGCCACAAATATGTAACGACAGAAAGCCATTTAATTTTTGTCTTGCAGTTTCGCATGCCATCACAGAAGCAGTGAACCGCGTTTGCTCACACTCCGAACCCGACTGACACACTACAATTGTCTTCTGTGTACCTCTCTCCCAAATTACCTGGTTTCCATTTCACACAGAAATGTGATAGTCTACTTAAAGCACACAATCTAGGTTTTTCTTATTACTTTCGTTTACCTAATCTACCAAATCTACCTAATTTATCAAAATTTACAGATTTATATTAATTGACATCCCCTATTGCTAACCTTTTGTCTTTCAATTGCAATCAATTTAACTGGAGCCTTTTTAGTCATTTTTTGGCACAAGGACAGGATTTAGTCCTGAACAATATTTTAGCATTGGACTGAAATTAGTATTAACCTGAACTGAAAATTGTCTTGAGACAAAAGCCAGTTTAAAAATCAGACAGTTCATGTGTCTGGAAAGTTAGGTAGATTTGGTAGAGACTGAAATAAGAAAAAACCTCACTTACATTTTGTTTATGTCAGAAAATCAGCCAAATCTGAAAACAATAAAACTTCGCTGCGCTCTGGAGAAGGAGTGTTATAACAAAATTGGTTATAAAAATTACAAATTCTACCAAAAATTAACGTTGCTAATTTGGCTTGTGTGAGGCCAATTTCCAAGAACTGAATCAAAGAAGTTTTTCAACACGATTGAACTAGTTATCGACCTTGATCATTTAGTGGGTATTCTTAGAAAAAAACACACACATGGCAAAATTAGAAAATTGTATTGTATTGACAACCTGAAGGATGGAATGGACACGCAAGGCTGTGTAGTAAAACTTCTTTGGCTGAAAGCCCCTTTAAAGATACAAACTAGCAGTGTATTGTGTATTGCGCACTGGTAAGGAATACCATTCCTGTTAAGTTCACTTACAGGTTATACACCCGACCCATTTGCCTTTTCAGTTGCAGCTGACAAACATCAATAGTGAATATTCTTAATTTACTACCTTAAATGCATGTCGTGGACTCGTAGCGGACAGAGATCAGATTAAATTTATGCTTGACTAATTAGATATGCAAATGAACAAAGCCCCTTCTGATTGTTCTTTCCTGAGTCTTCAGACACAACCGAAGCATCGAAGCGTAGAAAAAGTGGGACAATGTTAGTTGGCAATGTTGGCAATAGAGATCTTTTTTATTTTTACTTGCCTAAATATACAAATTAGTAACATTAATTTAGTCACTTACAGTAGTTATTCTCCACAGGTGAACATACCGTGATAGCATGTTAGACTTTAACAGTAAGTAAATGGACATTTCTTTCTTTGGCATCCATCACATTAAGGGGTTCAGAACCTGACAGGCCATAAATAAAATATATATTTTGCATTCTCTTTTACAAAAAAATGCAGAAAATGGAAAAGAAAACCATCTGATATTGCACCTCTATGCACTACCACAACACGGTTTGACTTACCTGCACTACTTTAACATTACGGTTGAACTGAATTCGGATCTCTTCGCGTTCTGTTGTCTTCCCGTCTGGAGAAGAGATGGTCTCTTCCCGCCTACAAACAACATATCAATATTACACAACCACGATAAACAAATATAACTACCATTGTTAACAAAATAATGACACCTAACAAAATCGGACCCATTTGATGTTTTTCTTGTTTATTTTCGGTTGCCTAATTCGCCTAATTTACTTGCCAAATCAGGCAAATTAGACAAATGTGCCATAGGCAATCAAAAAATAAGTAGGAAAAAACTTTGATTGATACACATATTAGCACAACGCGATATATTCTTGTTTTGAAGCTAAAACAATGTTTGTCCTATCGATCCTGCGCTTTTTGCAATGAAATTGGTAACTTACTTAAGAATATACCTAATTCCTTAACACCAAAAACGCTTCCTTTTGTGTCGACTTTGATACTTGTCTACATGATGTAAGATGATATGTAAGTTTTTGCTACAGAATATCTGCCAAAAAAGACCTACTTTTCAGTTGTAGTCATTTGCAACAACAATGTTCAGCTATCACTTTGCCTTCTCTTTCCAACCTGCACAGGGATGCTAGTCTATCTAACTCCTGTGTTGCCCACGTATAAAAAGACCTTTAAAAGCACGCATGGAGGACACAATGTTTTGTGTCTCTTTATTTGGTAGTTCGTCAACCGTTCAACCGTATGTCTAAATTTGGCAAACATGTTGTGTCTTCCACATTTATCAAATAAGGTAGTGCATGCAGCAGAATCTTTGTTGGTTAGGAATGGTCAAAATGAACTACATTTTACCAAGTCTTATCAAATTAAACCATTCACATTGTAAAAATAAACTTTCACAAAATTTAACCTTGATGAAATAATTATTGTTGAAGTAACAACCTTAAGCAAGTTGAACTTCTTGCTTAACACACTTGACAGGTTTTCTAGCTTACTTGCATTGTAATTATTTGAAGTCAGAAGATTTAGGTTTTTTCTGTACAATAAAATAATAGTGTAGCATTATCTTGAAATGACCTCTGTAAATTAATATAGATTTGTAAACCACCTTTGAGAATTTAGTACACATATTTTTACCGCCCGCGTATGCGGGAAGGTTATGTTTTCAGTCGTGTCTGTGTGTGTGTGTGTGTGTGTGTCTGTCTGTCTGTCTGGGCTATAACTTTTGAACCACTTGACCTAGAAACTTTGTTTTTGGTATGATGGTACATCTTCATATTATTTAGGTCAAATTTGAGTATTAAGGTCATTGGGTCAAGTTCAAGATCACAGCAATAAAAAGTGTCAAATTTAGTGTTGTCCACTAATATCACATGTTATGATGTTTGAGAAAGTAAATGGGGCAAAGGTCAAATATATAGGTCAAGATCATTTGAAAGTCAAGGTCATTTGAAGGTCAAATTTCTAAATTTTGTAATTTTTTTCATGTTTTAATAACTATTTGCATTTTAGTTACTCTTTGCATTTTAATGACTATTTGCAAAGCGGGCGGTTCGGCCTTTGATTGGAAGGCATTCTTGCTATTTTTAGTTTCAGTGAAGAGTCATAAACAAACATTTCATTTTCTGTTTTTGTATTACTGGAATAATAGTATTCAGTTATGTAGCCTGTGTTTGCTTTCGTCGTTGTACGTTATTTTCCTCTGTGGAAAATGGCTGATTGATCTGGGCAGATAACTATTTTGAGTACTGTGGCCTTCACATTGAAATTTTTTAGTATCTGCATGCATCTTGAAAACATACACAGATATGCAAATGACAACACACTTACAACATCACTCTTGCATGAGAAAAATTGTGTGTGACAAAAAAGTAAATTGCTTGATCTTGACCAATAGGAACGGAAAAAAGCACATATGTGACGAAATCTAACAAAGGCTACACACTAAATTAAAAGAAACAGTAGGATACATACTTGTAGATCTTTCCCGGCGACAGGACGGATTCCCGGTAGGATAGCTCTGGTGGCGTTATGCGTAACGACATTATGATATCGTTCTTCACTTACGCGAACCTGGAAATATAATCAGAGGATGAAATTCCTATCACTTTAGGAACAATAACACATTAAAAGCACAGCGTGAAAATTGTTTGTCTCTCTTTTGTTCTGTACGTTTCCAAAATGATAGGACTTTGAGGAACTCAACCAGTTTAATGTGACTTGGAATGGCTCTCCTCTGTTCTCTTCGTTCCCAAAATGATACGATTTCTGTGTACTGAATATAGTCAACACACGGTTGCATGCAGACGAATACTCAGTCACTCAGGTTTGTTACCTCTTTTCACATCAACATCCATCCCACCCCATCCCCTCCTGCTCCACTCTCTCCACACAACGTAATAAACATTCTTTAATTGCGATGTTCTCAAAGTTTACCTTTTAATAAGTTACCCGACCATAGTCCGTGCTGCTGGGTGCACGCAATTTGAATGTTTTGAACAATCAGGTAACAGAAGTATTTACATCAACTATCATTGGTGTCATTAGCCTTACTCAGCAACCATGACCGCTCAAAAAAGTGCCAACTATGACTTTTTCCTCATTTTTCTTCAACACAGAATAGAGCATCCGTCATTGCGTCAATGACAACTCGATTTCTATTTAAGGCCATCTAAGGGCGATGAATATCTGTTTACTACATTGGAGATCTGGGTTCGTAGTCAACAGATAGTGTATAATCTAAAACGATCTGTGTAACTTAATGAAACTTCTTGAACTGATTTTTACAAATAAATGGGCTTCACCTCCTCCTTGTTTTGCAAGTCATTACAACTACCTTGGAGGTCTTTGCTGGTAGTCTAGACAGGAGTCGCTCAATGCAGGTTTCACTGTATTGAAACATGCTTCAGATCATGAAATTACTAGACTATTAAAAATTTAGTGCTCAGCAACAATTAAATTTCATGCTGACCTTTTCAATTCAGTGGTTAAGGAGAGCTTAATTTTTTATAGTAATTTCATGATCTGCAGAAGACAATATAAGGTTTTTCATTCCCAAATTATTGTAACGACCAAGTCCAGTATACTCAAGTCCAGATTAAGATCAAACCCAAAAGTTCCAAGTCTCTAATATTTAT
>JBCAUI010009990.1:0-10024 GCA_038406195.1 Haplosyllis anthogorgicola | reverse complement strand
GCTTAATATGGTTGACAACTTCTTGTCTGAATTTCATGTGAGCTGTTTCATGGCCTGTAACTGCTACAGCAACAGCATGCATTAGGCAGTTACCATCTGTGGACAGTGTGCACATTTGTCGGGAGCCACTCAGTTCATCACCTGCATGTTGATGTTCAAGTTCCTTAACACATAGTTTGACACCAATGCATTCACACAGGGTCTCTCTTTGTTCTGGTGTCAATGGGTTGTACTTGAAGTTCTCTGACTGCTCTTCACAAACAAACTCCACAGAAGAGTCATTGGAATGTTCATCTTCAGGTTGCACTGGAAATATTAAAGTAGAGACACAAATATTAATAGTCACTTTAAATTTTTGATTTTAATTATTATTGTACATTTGTTGTAAAGAAACTAATTGAAATACTTACACATATTGCAATCTGTGAAGGAAGCTGTGACTGCTTTAAGAGTCTGAAGTGTCTCAAATGTACATGGCCAAGTTGTGGGTTTCTTCTTCTTCTGTATGTTGGAGGAATCAGCCTTGATGGGGGTATCTACAAACACTGCAGGTGGTTCATCATTGTCTGTTTCTGCTTCACTGTGGAAGGATGCAGGTGGCAGATTGAGATCTGAAGGGAGTTCATCCTGATTCTTGTAGTACTTCTTCACCTAACTAGTGCATACCTTTGTAGCCAGAACTTTGCTGTTTTGGTCAGAAACTGAGTAGTTTCCATTCTTGTGCACTGCTTCAGTGGTGTAAGGGCCAAGCCACTTGGGAGCCAATTTGTTGCCTTTCCTCGCCATCTGCTTAGCATTGATGTGCATGACTTTGTCTCCTACTTCAAGCATCACACCTCTGTGCCTCATGTCATAGTTCTTGGCCTGTTTGGCTTGAGCTTTGGCAATGTTTATTGCACCAGCATTGTGAACATGATCCCTCACACCCTTCATGGCATCCAAGATTTCTTCCTGTGTGGGGGGAGGTCCATTTTCTGAGTCATCTTTGTCAGTGTCTGGATCAGGATTGTACGGCTGTGTTTTTGAGTTCTATAAGGAGCCTCATCTGCTTACCAAACATCATTTCATAGGGCATTTTTCCTGTAGAGCAGTGCTGTGAACCCCTGAAGGACATAGCCATGGAATCCACGCAATCTAGCCAGTCTTCCTGTCATTGATGCATGCCTTCAAAGCACTAGTTATGGCACTGTTCTGCTTTTTGACCATCCCATTAGCTTGGGGATGATAGGCAGAAGTTACTCTGTGGTCAACACCTGTGAGCTTGAACAATTTCTCATTCAAAGCATTGCAGAATTCTCAGCCTTGGTCAGAAATGATCACTTTAGGACAACCATAGCATGTGAAGGTCTTGAACAGCTTCCGGCCTACTTCTTCACCAGTTTTAGTAATGACTGTGAGAACGTATCTGTAACCATTAATTTCAGTCAGTGTACCCATCAGATTGATGCCGATTTGACTCCAGATTTCATTGGGTACATGTATGTTCTTCAGTTTGGAGTGTGCTTTCTGCAGGTTGACAGATTTGGCCCTTTGACAATGGTCCCATGTGCAGATGAAGTTGTTGATGTCATTTACCATGCAAGGCCAGTAGTACCTGGTGGTTATTTTCTGTCTGGTTTTGTTTTGACCAAGGTGACTGCCCACTGGTTGGAACTGAAGTGTGTCTCCAAGTCCTGCATGAAAAACACCTATGATTTCCTGCTGCATGTCTCTGTCAGTTATGACTTCACAGGCATATGCTGAAAATAGAAAGATGTACATGTTTAATTAATGAGAGTCATTTGTAAACATCCATTTTGATTTTTGATTTTTAAAATTTTAGTCTTTGGGTTAAGTTAATTATTTTCAAAATTTGAAAGTACTTACTATTCTTGATTTTAGTTGCCTTGTCAGTCACAGTGTACAGATAGTAGAGGGCACCACTTTGAATACAGAACTTCTTGGTTTTTTTCCTGAATTCTGTTTTCTTGTTTTGTGACATCTTAGCGCATGGTTAGGTGGGTGCTTTGGGGTTGAGGGTTACAGAGCTTAAGAAGTTCATAATGTGCAGGGTCAATATAGCAAAAGGCATCTGGGCAAGGGAAATTCTGCTGTCAGAAGATTGGGAACTGCTGGTGCTGGTTGTAGACTGAGCATCTTCATCAGTACCATTGTAGTACTCTTGTAATTCATCTCAGCTTTCAGCTGTCTCTTGTATTTCAGCAATTTCATTGACATTGGCATGTGTAAGGGTTACATCAATGGGATCTCTCCCTTCTTCAGAATCAGAAATGTGTTCAACATCAATTTCCATTTCAACAGGCTGTTCATGCATTGAAACATTTAGGTCTTCATGTAATAGATTTTCCATCTTGATGAGCAAGGACTTATCTGATTTAGTTAAATTTCTGGGGGTCTTTTATAGGAATACTGTGCAAAGATGAAAGGAAAAGAAACTGAAAAAAGAATATGTTGCATTTTTATTTTCATTTGATGAATTCAGATACTGGAAAGAATAAATGATTATTGAGTGGCTTCATTACTTTCTGTGCTGAGTGGCTTCTGTATCAAGTGGCTTCCAAATGTATGCATGATGTGAAGTTATACAGCATGAAGAATGTAGATGTGTGACGTGAAGTGGAACATTTCGATTCAAGATAATATTAGCCATTTAGGATGAATTTACTTCATTAAATATCGAAAATTGAAGAATTATTATTGTTTGTTTGATTGCAATTTTTTATTTTTACTTTTTATTAGATTGGATTTGATAGGTTTTAATCAGAAAGTTGGACAAAGATCAAAAAGAACAATGGAGTTATAAATAGACACAGTTGCCAACTTGGTGGTGACATGAAAGGCTAGTGATGCTGACTTGCAGACCCTTGCTGAGGTCATGTAATGTAAACTTGCTTTGATGTTTGCCGATGTGCATGCTCATGGGAGGGGCAATCCAGTTCTAAAGGTCAAAGTGGATTAGTGGGTGGGATTATACAGGTGCCTGCATGTGCAAAAGGAGGAATGAGCCAATGAGAAGAAAGGACATTGTGTCAAGTAATTGATTGTTTCAAGGGAGATGTAAAATTGGTCCTGATGTGATCAGATTCTCCTGAGCTTTTATCACATTCAGACGTGTGTAAAGCTCAGTATGGACAGAGACATGAGAAACATTAATATGCCTTTTATACAGTGGTGGAGATGGGTCATTTTGTACCTGGAGAGCAGGCGATGCCTGCCTCATCTTTGGCCACCACTACAGTTTAATGACCAATATGTTTTAGTGAGGCTGCATGCTGTCAAAGTGCATGGACAGACAGTGAGCATTGAAGACCTACTGATATGTAGGCAGTGTGGGGGCCCAGTAACATGGGCCCAGTACATACAGGCTGCTCATGTTTGTTGACTTGTTGACCGGTTTGGAATTACTGACACAGACAGACTGCCCCCAACAAGTAGAGGTCCTGACCATGGTTCAGCCAGGACCAAAAACTAATTAAAAGTTATATTCTTCTTTTTTTGCCACAGCATGTCCAATTCTAATCAGTTCTATTATTCTTGTTTATTTCCTTCCTTTGTTCAGATTGGTTGGATCAGTCAGATTGATCAAATGAGTGAGATTGGTTAGATTGGTCAGATCGGTCAAATTAGTGAGATCAGTTAGATCAGTCAGGGACCATGAAATGGTGTGTGGTCAGTGGCTGCTTGAAGTGGCTGAGGAGCAGCCTGGTTTTAAGTGGGGTGAGATGGAAGGTTAAGGGGAAGTTGAGAGAGATTTAAGGGGAGTGAGGGGTGTGGGGTGTTGGCTGCTTAAAAGGGGATTTGAGCAGGGAGAAAGGACCCTTAAGTGGGAGGCTGGCTGGCATGGGGGGAGGTTAATCCAGCTTGGGGCATCCCATGCTGGATTATCTGAGGGGTATGATGGGCACACCCAAAACCTGTGCCAGTTTCTCCGGTGAGGTAACTTTTGAGGGAAGGATAGTTGAGCACCAAACACCAGCGGTACCCTCTCCCATTTAGATTCATCTTTGTTATAGTATAATAGCACAGATGACTTATCTATTCGAAGATCAACTATTTTGTGCGAGTAAGAGGACTTGTTTTATACAGTTTTAAGATACTAAGACATCTTAACAGGCTTGATGACATCACAAAATTCTTGAGACAGTTTAATTGATGTATGGCATATCTGCCCATTGTTCTACAGTTGCAATTAGGATACAGACCAAAAATGGTATTGACCTTGTATCAGGAACTGCACTGATTTTGGTTAAACATACAGATTTAAGTATACTAAACCTACCAAAATTGGTATCACTGCCATACTATAAATGGTAATCACACCAAAATGGTACTGGTGTAGTCCTTACCTAATTAGGTGAATTAGGTAAATTAGGTGAATTAGCTGGACATCGAATTTGGAAAACCTCCAATCATTTATCCAAACTCTATTCGTTGTTTAATCTATTGTTCAATTCTTTGTTTGGGTACATTCACATCCGTAAAATACTGAAGAGTAAAAATTTTTAAAGTTTAGGTTCCCATTAATTTTTATCTCAGTCGTGGGCAGGGCACGAAATGAATTAGAATAATTACATCGAAATGAATACAAGTAATCAATTATGCTCCTGTCAGTTTATCAGATAGAATATTTCACGACTATTATGGAAAATCTCCCGTATGGAACTGTTTTCACTAATTGTGATTACAATGGACCTTTTATACCTCAAATGGCACAACAAATTGTGACCAGAAAGCGTTTTGATGGTTCTATTTTACGGCGGGAAGCAAATATTGTTGCAGCTTTTTGCACTTAATGTCAACATGATGATACCAAACCTTTTAATGTAATCAGCTGGTGAATGTGACAACATCTGCGAAAAAATAGTTAATATGGAATGTGTTACTGTTTGTTGCTTGAAAACCGTAGGTTGTTGTCTTGTAACCTTACATAAGGTATCCGGATTCGGATGACACCGACTCTTGTTACCATTTCCGTCGCAAAGATACATGTAAAGCTTATGCAATCAACTTATCATGAATCATACTGCTGGGTTTTAAGTTTACTGACCCGACATGTATTAGATTGGACAGTCATAGGTCAGATAAAAATGACCTATGTTTATTTCAAATTACGAACGTTTCTGTAAAAGGAAAATAGTTCCAAATTTTATCATTTCCTTTTGGTCACACATCTTCCACTTCCCTCGGGTTGTCCATATTCACGTGTATAACTGCCAAATGCTAAGTGACTGCACACCCACCCAAAAACTTTTTGTGCCGCTCTTTCACCTTTTCCCCTTCACATCTTGTCTGTTAATTAAGTTTACATTGAGGCTTATAATAATGACATTTCATGGCACACACAATGATTCAAAGCGACTTTAACTCGACGTACCGTGATATTCAACTTTGAACACTGTCCAATAGGTTAAAATAAAACCCGTGTTCGAATTTTATGTGTGTCTTGCCATACAGGCCGTTAGCAGGCATATTACGACAATTCACAGAACATAAAGTCAATTGGAGACGTAAAACATCATTGTCAATCAACATGCATGAGGAACATTTGATTGGCGTTCGAGATCCATCAACGACTTTCAATGTGCGGTCATGATTTTCTGTCTTGTGAGATCAGATAAATTACGAATCATTTATTTGCAAGTGGACTCAGATTTACAGTAACTTAATGAACATTTACGAATTAGTTACCAGCTTACCAGGAGACTTGTCTCAAAAAGGATCTTTACAGTTCTCTTTGTTTTTTACGTGCAGAAACTTTGTTGTAATTTCCGATTACATCTCTTAAGCAACAACAATTAATTGTGAATCGTCCATGTGCACATGAGTTAATATAATTACCACACAAGAGTTCAGAGGATGAAATTCCCATCAGTTTTGGAACAACAGCACAGCGTAGAATATTATTTTTTATTTTCTCTTTTATTCAGGATGGTTCAAAATTGATAGGAATTTCAGGAGCTGATTAGATAGAGCTGCATGCATATTTATGATATTTTTGTATTTAAGGTTTGCCACACTGATGTAGACAGATGCTACAGTTTAATTCCCTTAAGGACAATACCGGAAATGCTAAATATCACTGTTTCTATTTTCAATTCGATTTGTTTAATATGTACTGGCTTTCCCCGAAATTAGCTTGAGTCATAAACTTAATGAATAATGACAATAAATTGTAGTCCATGCAAAGAGGACTTTGATAAATTCCATTACGGTTATTACAGGCTATTCTCTCAATCAAATTAACTCGTACTTAGAATTTGAATTCATTTAATGAAAATGAGTAAAGAATCAAATACTTTGTCTTCAACTGTATACCTTTTCCCGTCATGTTAATGCATCGAGCCTGTTCTTGCTAACTTTGTCCATTTGAAGTTTGTATTATACTTTAATCAGTCATGTTTACCAACTGATCATTCGTCGATTGTGTACGTCAACGCTTCAATGTCATCGCCGGGAACATGTTTGTCAAGTCAATATTCAAAATTACCACCATCACTTTATGACCTTTGATATGTTTACCCTTCTGGTGATCAGTTCATGTCATATGTTGGTATTTCATTGTGTTAGCTGGCTTTATTCAAAGATTTGTCTGAAAACAGAAGCTTTAGAAAGATGAATGTTAAAACAGACTGTTATGAAGATTTTATTAGGATTAAGACTTTGTTTCAACATAAAATAGAAAGTTTGCTAATCATTTTGGCTATCTTTACATAAGCCATGAGTAATCTTATACTTACTCCCGGAGTGAAGTATTTTCGTTGAAATTAGCCAATGTTTTTTTCCAAGATCGCCAGCTCTAGGGACTCTTAACATATTGCCAGACATTTTGCAAATCTGCTGTGGGACCTTTTCGTGAAAGAAGTCTCATTAGTCTATCGCGCATGCGTCGATAGACTTCTTTGATGGGTAACCTCAAAAAAAGCACCGGGAACCTGTCAGATGGGAAAGGTCAGGGTGCATGGCTTTGAACTCTGTTCAAACTTGTTCACTCTTCTTCCAGTGATAGACTCTTTAGCCGGCAGGATAATTCTCGTTACAAGTCTTGTGTACATGCCATTATCTACATAAAAACCACAATTTTGTCGCAGTCTGTTTATAAGTTGATCTGCATCTTTCGAGTCTTTGGCTTTAGCAAAAAGTAGCTAGGTATTGTAGATAGGTAAAACTAAATTAATTCAAATATTTCATTTTTTGTTATTTAACGAAACATTTCAGTGTCTAAATGGCTCATATGTTATGTTGTTGTTGTTTCATATCTGGTGTTCTGAACAGGTCATAGTAGGTTCTTTATTGAGAGATCCATCACACATTAGAGCATCTGTAGACAACAGAGCCTTATGATTCTTCAAGATGTTAAGTGATTATCAGTCTGTCAAATCATGGTGACGACATTATTTTTTGCAAACACGCAGTCCTGAGAGTCAAATAATCTTTTATCAGTCAAAGTTTCGTATTGCTAGCCTTACAAGAAAGTACTGAGGTACTGTTTTTTGTGATAGCGAGGTACAATTGCAATGCAGATAAATTTATCTAAAGAAATGATTCATTTTCAGATTTATAGATGAAAGTTCGATAGACTGAAAGTGCAAGGCTTTGCTGATACTAAAACAATACAAAAGCAGTAAAACTGATAGGTATTGTGTTACCTTTGTACAAGGAACAACTGTAATATCAAATGGGCTTAAAGGTAAAGTTAATGCCAAATGCATTAGCTTAAGACACTTACACAACAGTTTTTATGTCACGAAGTTCGTAGGTTCGTATGCGCTGACATTACATCATACGTCCATACACAATCTTTGTTATCAAACACCTGAAGTTTCTTTCATTCACTGAAAAATGTCAGAACCTTTTAAAGTGACATTCAGCAGGCTGCACTCTGGAGAATTAAGCTTTTCAAACAATAGCATAATAAGCCTACAGGATACTGTTACTTGTTCCTGTATAAGTCTGAGGGATGTTCCTGTCGTGAACGTATTAGCTGCTAAATAGTCAATTACTTGTTTGTCGTATACAATACAGGACGATGTGTGATTTTTTTGCTACATTACTTCCCCTATATTAACTTTCTTACGGGAAAATTGTCTATTTTTTTCTGAGGAATTGTATGGAAACGTTGCAATATTTTTTCAAAAAGTTCAAACTAGATAGAAAAATCTGGACAAGAACATAATTCAGGTTTTATCTAATTCAAAAATTCGTAGTGTGGTATCAATGAATCAACTATTTTCCCCTGTTACTTCCGGCAGGTAGATTCAATCCTGTAGTAATGTCAGCGACTTTAAACAGTTCGCTTCGATTGTTATGCAAATGGTTCCAGTAAATTGTATAATTGAAGGAATCACTATCGATCAGAAACAGATCTTCACGTTCTGCCTACCAATGTACTCATCCTCAACGAACAGAAATGTCAAAATAAAAAACAAAAACAAAAAAAATAACGGCAAATGCCATGACTGTTTCCCACTGTGGTGTCCTATGGTCTGTAAAATAAATCAAAGTATTGTTGAAGAGGAAATTAATTAGAATCCATTTGAGCATTCAGCCTAAAGGAATACTTTATTATGAACGCTTGTATGTTTAAATATTGTTTAAAAGTACTTTTAAACTTTATCTGGATAAACGTTATGACAAATTGGTCTCTTCAGACTAGTGAAAGGCGATATATTAATATTTCATATTTTTTATTATCACGGGCGCAAACTTGCATTTCTTCATGGTATTTTAATCGATAGGAACTAATGCACTTTGCTATTTGCATCAATGCAACCAATATTACTTGTGTCAGCGTGACTGAATTCAAGCTGGAGTTAAGGTAATGAAAGCACACAGTGTAGCCAATTTTGAGGTCCAATACCTCAACTATTCCCAACTAACATGACAAAGCGTGAGTAGAACGCGTTTGATGCTGTTTTCGTGTCCCGTTTCATTACACAATACAAACACAGTATGAAAGTTTCTCTGAAAAAAAATGAATGTTTTACACAATCACTTCAACTACAGTTAATGGGAAGCCTTCATTCATATTTTTACAGATACATCTGTGAGGACATAATTAACCCTGCAGATTATTATGGATAAAGTTTCAGAAAGTTTTAAATCAACAATTTCTCTTTCACATTATAATCCAAATATATGTTACCAATAAATCTCACATACATGTAGACAAACTAAATTCCTTACATTGCACTGAGTACAGTTAGAAAAGTAAAGAAAGTTTTTAAATATTCCAAGAAAGTTTCAAAGTTTCAACAATACCTTTTCATTACTTGTCAGTTTAGAATTGTGAATACATGTGAAACGTATTTCAAAAGTGCTCGCAAAACAAAGTTTGTATTACATAAACTTGTACTATCAGAAGTCAGTGACATAAAGTTTAACATGTAGGTTGCATTGTGCCCGTAAGTGCACAACTGGTGCCATTGAATGCATCCACAATGTTGCCATATATTGCAATAAATGGAATCTTCTGTTTTACAGAGAATAACTTGACAGCTAAATGAGTTTTTACATCCATTTCAAAATTCGTTTGTTGAAGTATTGAAATCAGTAAATACTCATTAACACTTTATACACCAACCTGCCAGTGAAACTCTGAGAGAACCAGTGAAACTCTGAGAGAACGAAGGCAAAGGAAACATGAATCCGAAATCCGAAGGTTTCTCAAAACTGAAAAAGATCTAAGTATTTAAAAGAAATTCACGAGAACGGTCTGAAATTGTCACGGCACCTCTCTCGAAAGTTATCGGAATCAATTTGTTATGGGAGAGGTTGCTTTAATTTTGGCAAGCAAAATTCTCTGACATCAGTTGCACTTAATTCAGTACCACACTGCTTAATGAACTGGTCACAATAGAATTGTTGACCCTCATGCCTAATAGCAATGAGGATGTATGTATCGCATTTTGATACGGGTCTTTAAATAGACATAAAACCTAGGAGATAGCGACACCTTCTGATTTCTCTAGATGATTTTACCTCACTGCACTCAGATCTCACAGTTTGTTGTACTGTGCAATGATGC
>JBCAUI010009979.1:0-10025 GCA_038406195.1 Haplosyllis anthogorgicola | reverse complement strand
AGCCAAAATGGGCTTAAAATGTTCATAAACAATATAGATATGAAATTATACACTTACCAGGCACATTCCCTTCACTACAATCCTTTTTAGCAGCTTTTGTAACAATATTTTCAGGTTCATCCATTTTGGAAGAGGTCACCTGACTAAAAAGTAGTCCCGCACTGAATAAATACATGAAAAACTGCCTCTTCGCCAAAAATTCGCATGGCTTTTGGCGGGAGAGCTGAAACTAAAACTGAGACAGAGACTGAACGCATTTACCGTCTCAATCAGGACGCCATCGAAGCCGAAAATAGAACAATATTTGGGGTCTAAACTGGTTGCCCAAATAAATGTAAATCATGTTTCGTTTTATTTATCTTATACTTGTGCAGAAAAAAATAAGAATAATTTTGACAGGTATGTCTAGCCAATGTTCCATGTCTTTACGCACAAGCTGCCGCAAATCTGCCAGATCCCTCAGAAATTTCTTAATTAATTACCTGTAATTATCACTATAATCATCACATCAAAAGCGTACAACACCCTCCTGCTGGGGATCTGTTCACACCCCGCCCCATGAGAATATCTCGCTGAAGATTTTCCGTCTAGAATTTCCACGTTCGTATGTTCGTATGTGTTGTGCTTTGAAGGCCTCTGCACGGCAATTGCCATTTTAATTTTTACCTATATAAATATATAGAGGACACTGGAATATCAATTCTAATCTTCTTCAAGATGGCCTGCATATATATATGAGTAGGAAACAGGCAGAATATTCTTTCATTTATGACCTTTTATGAATGGTGCTCATGATTTATTTATGGGGTACATTAATATTTTATCAAATCATGAAATTCCTATCAGTTTTGGAACAATAGTACATCAAAAGCACAGCGTGGAATTCTTTTGTTCTCTCATTTGTTCTGTTCATTTCAAAATTGATTGGAATATCATGATTTGCACCATTTTTGATAATACTGATGGAGGGAAATTTTAGAATGCTTTAGATTGTTCAACAAGTTATCACATAAATGTGGTTATCACTCATTATATCTGTCTGTACATATTTCCCTTTGATTGTTGAACCAATCCTCCTGGACGCGGTTGATGCATACTATTTGCAAAATCGTTCTTTGATCGCTCTTTGACGAATAGAAAGATACAGAAGCTAGTGAACTGGAAAGGTACTTCAGAGATCAGTTATAAACGCATATTTTCGTAGCATGTACTTCTGGACTAAAAATTTAAATATGCATAGGTTTTCAAAGAATGAAATGTCTGTTCAATCTCTCTTTTTAGGTGATTTAGTTTGAAACAATAAGTGCGTTTGTTTGAGTGAAACACGGGGCATACAATACTATTGTCGCAAAACGAACCGATTTCCAGAGCTGCTGGGCTGGAATTTCACAAAAACCAAGGCTTACAGAGACAGTCGTGAGTTGCCACTTCTGAGGGTGGCTCTGAAATTGAGCGTGTGGGTGCCTTACCTGGTTAGTATCACGCTGTGCCTTACATAACCACTGCTTACTCTACTCATGCCACATTCTGCCCCAGGGGACTGCAATGCATCCCATATTGTCCCAGATTTTATTCGTTTTAATCAAAATTAATATTTGCTTAGGCAGATGGAAAGCATCTGGTATACATATACTTGTGTATGCGACCAGATGCCAATGGAGTTCTTGAAATATTTGTCAAGTTGTCATACAAAGTGGCAGGAGAGAGTTGTGACCAGGTTGTGTCAAAACAAATTTGGAATCACAATTTGGAGTTAATTAGTGATGAATGTGATTGTTGCTTGTTTGTGACATTTTATTTTGGATTTCAGGGCCACTCATGTTACATGTAACATGCATTTAATATCCTATGTTCCTAGGTTTATAAGATTTTGAAATGTCAGTTCGGTAGCGCATTACATATTTGTTGTTACACGAGAGAAATCAAATCTTTCCACATTTTGGTTGGGAAACGTACATAGTAATTTCAGCCACAAACAACAAACTAGGGCCTAAAAATTCACAGAAGGGAAGTACAAAGGCTTAAATTAGACTAGAAAAATACCTCGTCTCACCACATGTATCAAATGTATACATGTTATATTATACCATCGTAACAGAGTAAAAAGGGGCACAAATAAGCCTGAGGGTCAAAAGATCTGTAAATTAAGTGAAATGCACCAAAAAGTGGCCAGCTTCAAGGCAAGAAACGAGCTCAGTTTAGTGGAGTATTTAGTACCAAGATCTGTCTTGGTCCCTACCACTTTAGGGTACTTGATTTCAACCAAGTTAGACATCGTGGAACCAAAAATGTTACTCGAAGGCATTTTGCGGTGGTTTTTTCATCTGGATAAAATAGGGCTAATATTTTAGGGTTGAATTCAGAAAGACAAAACATAAAATCGAGAAATTACAGATTTCTTCAGTAACTGAGTCAAATAGGTTTGGTTGTCTCGCCAAAGCATTAAAAGGTGGATTTTTTGGTACTTGACTTTGAAGTGGATGATTTAAAATCAAAATAATGTTGGCATTGAGTTGATTTACACCGTGACTACGTATGATGTGGGCAGGATCGGCCCACGAAAGAAACTTCTAGCTTGCGGTTTTTTCTAGTTTCGTATTTAAGACTTGAGAAGAAGGAAGTTTCTTCAAACTAAACATTTTTCCTTGTTCATAAGGATTGTGCAGAAGTTATACATCTGATTGTACCTGATATTATATCAATGTGAACAATTTGACAGAATAATAGACCACATACACAACTACATACACAAAGCATTTTGCTGCAAGAAAATTGAAGAAATTGGAAACTTTTTCAATTTCAGGACTGAAGAGGAAAATCATGACGAGGAGAAAGAAGCAGAGCACTCCGCCAATCTCACCTAAGTCCGACGACAGCTTCGAAGATGCTTTTCTCCGTGAGGATCGCCACAAGAACGGCAAGCCTCGCCCGTCCGCTAACGCTCGGGAGAGGGAACGTATGCGGGTGCTCAGCAGGGCCTTCTCCCGGCTCAAGACCACTCTGCCCTGGGTACCCGCCGATACGAAGCTGTCCAAGCTGGACACCCTGCGGCTTGCCTGCTCGTACATCGCACATCTGAAACAGATTTTGGACGAAGATACCCCGACGGTAGAACCGACAACCGACACAACGATTCATCCTGTTGCACTGGTGAGTTTAGAATTATTTTAAAGGCAATTTCAGTGCACATTGCGATCCCTGTCTCTGATCAGAGGACGTCAGCCTTGTTTTCTATCACTATCATTATTTGCACAGGCTTTAGGCTGTATGAAATTTTGAAGCCAGCTCCTGAAATTCTTATCAGTTTTGAAAGAAGCCTATCGAAAGCACAGTGTGTAATTCTTCTGTTTAGGCATGTTTGTACGGTTCCAAATTGATAGGAATTTCGGGAGCTGAGACCAGAATTCAGGTGATATTGACGACCCTATCAATATCAGGTTCGGAACAACGAAATCTCGAGCTGTGTTTCTGCACATCAATAGCAAAGAGTGAAATACTTTTTTTCTAAACGTTTCTAAATTGATAGGAATTTCAGTAGCTCATACATTTGGGATGTAGATTTATTGAATTTTATCTGGCGTTATGATACTATAAGTCTTCATCATTGTTACCCAGCTTAGTAGCATTACACAAAAACCATATCAATTGTGTACATAAAGGTATAAAGGTACCGTGTTAAGGTATCGTGTTCTGATAGGATTTTTGTGTACTGGAATATGTGGGTACTTGGTTGTTGCATTATTTAAACTTTTCAAGAGTTTCCCCCTAAGTGAGGATAATTCATAAGCTTTAAACTTCAAACAGTAAATTATTACTTGAATCATGTGGAATGGAACTGGATTCGAATATTACTAAGTCCACCAAAATTTGATTTTGTGTGTGGCAAACATAGTGGTTATTGAGAGACATGGACTTTGGGCTGCCTCTTTGACCATATTAACTAAATAATACAGTTCAATCAGCACCAGCCCAGGTGGTGTGGCTTTAGGGTCCTGGATAATTTTACGTTCGGCAGAGCTGTCATCGCCGAAGGAAAGAGAGCTTCTGCGGGGGAGAGAAGGGGCCAAGCTCAGGCCCATACAGGTGGACCTAAGGCCTTGGTTTGGTGTTGACAAGTTGCAGTGCTAATCATCACCTTATCATAAACAAACCAACAGTGACATATTGGTTTGGGGTGAGGTGTAACACCGTGTATAATGTTAACATTTCTAGGCTCTTTGATTTATAAGTAAACTGAATCCTTTTCTTCAATCCTGAAAAGATGTTTCGAAACAAATATTTGCAACGAAAGTCTCTGATACGTGAACGATTTTTATTCAGAATTTCTTCTGTGTGATGAAGTATTTATTCGTGGCTCCTATTTTTGGAACATTGGAAATTCACACTGTACCTTTGTTGGAGTAAAATGCAATTGGTTGCAAAATGAGCTTTTCTCAAGAACCACATAGTTAACGTTTATCGAATGTAACGTTTTGCATATTTTATTGTAGACTTGGCCTTACACCTTCAATGGAAAAGTTACTGCCACGGCACCAGAACAGAAAAAGACCTCAAGCAGCAACAACAGCAAACACGCCTCAACAGACTCAAGTGAAAACCATTCTTGATAAAAATGACTGAGGAAAAACTGCCTTGTATGTACATAAAGAGAATG
Organism: Haplosyllis anthogorgicola; assembly: GCA_038406195.1. Taxonomy (NCBI): domain Eukaryota; kingdom Metazoa; phylum Annelida; class Polychaeta; order Phyllodocida; family Syllidae; genus Haplosyllis; species Haplosyllis anthogorgicola. The sequence continues at coordinate 5,371 of JBCAUI010009979.1, read as the reverse complement.
GAAAGTTTGCTGTATCAAAGTATGGAAAAGGGAAGATTACATACGTGAACCATCACAAGCATCTGGATACATGTTGAATGACCGTCATCTAGAACCGAAAAACTGACGTAAAATCTTTGACGTTCACATTTTAGACAATGATTCAGAGGAGGGAAAGTAAATTCAAGTAAATACCCTGTACATTTGTATAAATTATTTTATCTGAACATAAGCCACTGTAAACAGAATTAATCATGGTTTAATTCCCTCCCGAACAGTAGAATTCACGCAGATTGGTTCTCTGAGTAAACAAAGCAAGTAAATCATTATTATGTAACTTTTTTTTTGATGCGCCAAAGAGACCTGAACAATGCATGCTGTTTTATCGATTGCTACAAATTATGATTGATGTACATAATTATGAGTACTTTTGAGATTTTTTGTACATAGATATCAGAAACCTTAGGACTACAAAAAAGTGTTATTTATGAAAACTCAACTATTGTCGTATTTCAGTGTTAATATGGTTAATTATTTTACCCGTAAATCAATGAAACCAGAGAAGTGAATTTAATTGGCTTATCTTCACAGCTTACCTTGTCCTGTCATTTACATGAATTTATTGTGAACTGTGTTTTGTATATTTATTTGAAATAAAGAAATTGAAATATAGTTGGGATATTGTTCACTTTTAAAGTAATTTGTATCATGGAGATTTGAGAAATTGTGTGATCATACAGATGTATGTAAAACAACCAGAAGGTGGAAAGAAATGGGTAGTGCCGTTCCTGAAAAATATTTGATTTTGCCAACAACAGAACTTCCCACTGTGAAGTTTTTTAGTAAGTAAATTAAAAATGATTAGAACCTAAAAGAGATCAAAAATGCGTAAATACTCAAAGTGTGCGTCAGTTTTTCAACTGACGTTGACGAATCCTGTTCTTTACCTGGGTAAATAGTTTTACAGCCATTTACAATTGTGTAAAATCACAACGTGCCATATACCTAAAAGTGTTTTTATTGTGGATGATTTCTTCAAGAGTACTTTCAGAAAGAATCTTTTAGTTTTTGGGTGTATAGGATTGTGGACACACGTGCAGAGGTCTGACGGGTGACACAAAACCCTGGCTCCTGCGTCTCGTAATTACCCACCTCTCATAACACTCAAACATTTCCAGCATTCCGGAGTTCTGTGTCCGTCGGGCTGAATTACACGTCTACACAACCGTGTACACGAACGTACTTTCTATAGTCTTTCCCATAGCAAATCCACAATTATTATAATTTTTATTGTCATAAATTTCTGAAGTCAAGCAGCTCTAGCTTTTGGAACCAACATACATTTTCATCTGCGCAGATGCATCTAGGTACAAGGTTGTGGGTATCGAGTCCCACACATTGCCTGTCCATCAATGCTTGAGAAAGCATATGAAAAGTATGACAGGCAGGCTGCTAACACCCATATACAGTGTACACCATATTGAGGAAAAAAACGGGTGTAAATTAGAAGTGACTCTGAGAATCAGGGTACGGTATGCAAGTACGGAACAGAAAAGTAACAGATCAACTCATGGGCCAAGTCAACCCAAGTGCAATTCAGAGGGTACTAGTAGCCCCAAAATATAGACCTTTTAAATATATTTGGGCGGATTTTGAATCTCAACATCTGTTGAATATCAAGTTTGAATTTAAACTTTGTTATTTTGATTGTAATGTAAATCCAGTACAAGAAAATCCTACTTCATGCTCTATGACGCAGTACTTTACAGGTAATTCCTACGATTTTCTTGTAATCAAATACCAAGTCAATTCTAAACTGGGAAAAAGTTCATTGCAATTTTTGAAAATTACATTAAAACACAAACAGGGTGAAAATCCTATTAGCCTTATTTCGCAACAATGAATTTTCAAACTGTGCCCTTATTCGTATCAATTGTACTCTGTGAAATTCCTTTGTTCCGAAACGTTCCCGAATAAATAGGGTTTTCATGAGCTGATGTCTTACAGAACGCAATCCGTGTGAATTTAAGCTCCACAGCCGTGTCACGCAGCAGTTTCTCTGCTGGGAGAAAACCCCAGAAAAACTTTTCCCCAGAACAACAAACATCTGTACTTTATATCAAAGGCCACGGGTTTTGGTTGTCAGTTTGTAAAAACTTCTGTCCTGAACAATTAGCTTTTTTACACTAAATAGCATTTTTGAGTGATATCACATTAATTTAGAGTATTTTCTGGGCCACCTCCTTTTTGCAAATGTTCCGTAAAATTGTCTTGTAAAGCCACAGGTTTCTACTCTTTTATTTAAAATTGTAGTTTTTATATTTTAATTATTCTTATGTTTTGAGCAAAATAAAATTCAAAGGGCGCGTAACTTTGGCAGAGTAAATCAACCAGTTTTTGGGGAGGAGTTCAGTTCCAAAGCCTGCTTTACACCGTAATTTAATTAGTAAAAGATAAAAGTCAAACGAAATGGGGTTGCAAAGATGAAGACGGTAGTGTACAAAGTGTGACATACAAAGCGCGTTTTATGTCTAAAATTGTGTGATAGTGTGCCGAACTGCAATGGTAGGGCATAATTGTGGCAGCAATAAATACAAGCTATACTTTCTACACTACTGAAATGAAACGAAAATGAAAAACTCTAAAGAAAAGGTAAAGATTTTGTTTTATAAGTTCTCCCAACTCACTGTTGAAAGTCCCGGAGCTGTCTTTTGAAGCTGTCTAATACGGTAACGCATGATCGCACATGTATGCATCATGCATTCCTAACATTATAAAGTTGTCTACCAGAAAATGACATCTGATACATAACTCATTTGAAGCCTGATGTTGATAATTATTCGCTCAACTTGAACTAAATTTAGATAAAACTCCTTTCAATTAGCCCTTGTTAGACTGGGTAATGTACCGTTTAATAATTCCACTCTAACTTGCCCCAGGGCCAAGGGCCAGTTGTTCGAAATATTCTCACTTGTCAAACGTAGGTAGGAATCCAATGCATGTGCTTGAAGTGAACATCTTGCGGTTCCACCTTTCTACAAATGTTGCATGCTCGTATGGAGATGTTATATTTGTAATCTCAAAATTCATATCAGTTCATCTTCAGAATAATTAAAGCGAACTGCTTTGGCAGATTCGTCCATGGTGTCACAGGAAACTCTGTTCCGCCTCATGAAATCTTTTTCATTTTTTGTCCAGGTCTTTTCCGTTGAGCTCTCTTCAAAAAAGTTAATAAACGAAGCCATTTTTGAAACTATAGAAATTTGTGATTTTATTTGCATACGTTAGTACACTACAGTGTGCAGTAGCAGATCTAGTGATGGAGGAGGCGGAGCGCCCACAAACTCTCCCCCAACCCCTATTAAAACTAGTCAACAGAAAGATGACTACCGGGAGTCACCCCCTCCACAGAGTTTCTAAAATTCGTCCCTATTACAAACTTTTTGCCCCCTCCCAGTACACACAAATATCTGGATCCGCTGCCCACCCAGAGGGAAATGTCATTGCCTTAACCCTTACACTGCCTACTTCAACATTTGTCAATCTGATCAAACATTTTGAGTTTTTCTTTGACCAAGGGCCTGTTAAATTGCTTTGTAGAAAATTTAATTTTCAATCCAACTTCTTTGTGAAGGTTTAGTTTCATAGAGGGATGGCAGGAGCTTATCCTAAAAACCACAAAACTGTCTTATTTTATTCTTTGATGATAGTTAAGGCACTATTTGACATTTGTTATTTATGAAATTGACCTTTAATTTTCAGGACATTTTGACTTTCACGGCAACTGGAATGTTTACTTACTGCTTGCTCTTTGGTTTTGCATTTTATTTTTTTAACTTTAATCATATAGCAATCATTTGCAATACCTGGTTTTATGTAAAGTGCCAGTGGCTACCATTTGTGATCTTTAAAAGCGCCAGCCTATCCATAATAAATTCTACCAAGAATGCATGACGGGTGGCACAATTGGGCAGTCTGTTTTTGACTAGGATAATAGTACTCTACTACTACACTGTCTCACTTTGAAACACTTTGATTTAACAGTAAATAAACACATTATGAGCTATGGAAGGTTAAAGCATGTGCCCATCCATGTAAAAAATAGGTCCAGATGGACCTGAGCTCATTTGGCATTATCATACAACTAAGACAGTACAGGTAACAATATCACATGGATACAAATAAAGTGTCTAAGATCAAATCCCAAATAAGTGACCTATGAAAAATATTAATATGGCTGCCAAACTACAAATATAGGTGGCATCAATATAATTTTTACAGGAAATAAAGAGGCTACATAGATGTGTAAAGCTGCCAAATATGAAGTTTGTATCATTTACTGCATCACCTGGAGAAAGGGTCAAAGAAAAAATATGGCTGCCAATTTCAGAATAATGGTCACAGCAACACAATTTTTGCTAGGCTTTGAGATGGGGCATAGGTGCATATGTGTGTGAGATATGAAGTCTCTATGATCAATAATGTGCTCAGGGGACCTGTGCACAGACAACGCTGACACCGGACAATTCATGATTCTTTTGGCTCTTTGGCAATTATGCCAAATGAGCCAAAAATCATGTTTCTTCAATACGAGTACATTTAATGAGCTCTACAGTGCCATCGTGAGGCAGAGATGTGTCCAAAAATATCCAATGCGTGGCCACACTTATTGACGACTGGTGTGTGCATTATTTTCGATGTCCTGCCATTATCGCTCACTTTACGGTGTAACAAGTGCGTGAGTACGATACAATGTTTACAAAAGGTGAGGCACAGTAAGGGTTAAACATGTATCCCGCTGGGAGAAACATTATGTACCTTGTATCTGTAGTAACTGTCGCTATAATTTTAATTTTCTTAAGATTGTTCATAAATTAGACATACCTTCTGTAACAAGCTTGGTCAACACAAATATAAGATAGTTGTTGAAATCAGGGTACTTGTTGAGTTCTTCAAGTTTCTGTACGATTGTTAAGGAATATGGCTCTCTCGACACTTTTAATTCTTAATAACTGAAATGGACTCATTTTTTCTATTGTGCACGATTTTCATCCAGTAAAACATGTCCTGAACGGTATCTATCTTGGGCGACACCATCATTCCTTTGCAGCTTTTATCTGGTCTTCAAAAAAATTAATATTCATGTTTATTTTTTGGACTACACACCTAAATAGTAAACACCGTATATTGCCGATTTGACGCGCATGCGCGTGACACCTATTTTTTGCCCTGCACTATATTTAAGATCATGCCATTATTCATGCAAATTCTATTCAGGAAACTTGTTAACATTGATGACCCAACCACCCCATGTCATGTAAGGCCTTTTTTTTTTTAATCATTTGGATTACATTGCACTTTCAGGATTTTCAAAGTGCGGCGATCGGAAAAA
>JBCAUI010009968.1:0-10025 GCA_038406195.1 Haplosyllis anthogorgicola | reverse complement strand
CAAAATTAAATTTTTACTGAAAGGGTTTCTTCAAACTGTCTTGTCAACATACTGCCTGTCTACATACTGTCCATGTATGAAGACTCTTTCGACAAACAGCGTTTTGCCCAAGAGTCGTGCACCGTTTACTTGGTTGTAACCTTTAACACAGGTGAAACATTTAGTGGAAGTAGCAAGTTTGAAAAGAACTACATAGGTAAAACTATTAGGCGACCCGAAAAGATCCTAATTATGATGTGGCACTCGAGTCAAAAGTGTAATGAGGAAAAAAGGCTTCCAACCGCGAAACAAATAGTACTATTCACCTCAGCGTAATAATCTTTGGGGCTTTAAAGGACCACACATGATGGAAATATGCTGAAAACAGGTTGTTGTACATGAAAAATGTAACCTGTACGAGATCAAATGTATTTAAGTTAATTTTCAGGTACTTGCTATTTCAAAAAGCGAGGAATTTTTGTTTTCAAATGGATAAAGAACTCCCTATTTTTTATTGCTTTGAGCAAGGGGAAGCACATAGCAGCCAAAAATGCCACAAGTGGAAAATGTGTCCAAAGGTAGTACCAGCTAAATTCGGTTAAATACAAAATACAAAATAAAATAATCATCATACCAGGGATCTGCACTCGGGTCCTGTATCATGTAACCCTTATCTATCAAGATAAAATGACGAGAAGCAGAAGCTTGTGGTTTTGAAGTGCTTGTAAGTTTTGATAATATTGTTTATATAGAGGGGCGGATCAGACCTGGGGTGCACTGACCTCTGACCGGCGGTGAGGTCACTAATCACTCGGTACAGTGACATGACCATTTGGTCGGCTGCCAGCCTGCCAGACCCCCTCGGCTTGTCTCTCCGGGATCTTCTGTCTGCCCCCCCCCCCCGCTGTACTTAACGTAAGCTAATTGCTCGATGTGTTAATTAAAATTGGTCGAAAAAGAATGTCCATGATAAAAAGAGCGAAGTATTTTTTTAATTGTTTCTTCAGCTTTGATTAAAATTCTCCTCAGATCCTACCGTGATTTGCTTGATTAAATCAAACAATTTAATTTACAAAACACAACCAATTTGCGTTTTGCAAATTTATTTATATCGGCAAGCATTTTTGGATGTTCGTCATCTTTTATCATAAACAATGCAACTTGATAAATGTAAGGTCAGATCAATACAAATAGATATCGTCAATTGCATGGTGGTACGCACCAAAAGACAAAATCAGCTCTTGAGCTACTTGGTAAAAAATATGCAGTTACTTGCAGAGGGTTTATTTTTGTTTTATCGCTGAATATAGAAAGTAAATAACAATTTCCTGTGGCCACCCCACCCAAAATAAACAACTACTCGATTCAACAGGCCTGTGTTCCAGCAAAAATATGATGTACTGTACTGAAAATCTTCCTGAAATTATATCCTTTCAAAATTACGAGCAGCCCATGAAGTAATACATCTGAATGTACAGAATAACGAGTTTTATTTCTGATCCTGAACACAATAACTTGTGAGAAGAAAACCACATTTCAGATGCGTTGTATTGTCTCCCAGACATTGAAAAGGCGTATTTCTTTAAGGCTTTTTTCTCATGCCGTGTCTGGCCTCAGCGTGGAGGTATTTACGAAAAGTGTATGATTTGGCTGCCATTCTCTACAGTAGCCTGGGTCAATATTGTAAAATGTGCAAAACTGCAGACCACCCAAAAACCTAAAGGAACCCGTACATCTTTCAATTGAATGGCAAGGAAATATGACAGAAAGGAAAATAAATACAATGATCCCGCTATTAAGGAATTCTTGTTGGTTGTTAGTTGGCTTTCGCCCTGCCTGTGAGTCAATGAAAAAGTGGAAAAAGACTGCAAAATGGTAATGTGTTATGTAATAACATAACGGAGGATATTATGATAGATGTTATGATAGATATTATGATAGAAAAAAGTATGAGGAAGAAGATAATGTGAACACAAACCACAATAATTATCATTCATAACACATTACCTAGTCGAGGTGCAAATTAGGGACTTTTTCTCATATTGCAATAACAGAGATGCATTATTTGCACTGAAGTGGAATTGTCACATTGCAGTAAAAACCCTACTTTCGCAACCCTCCATTTTGCCACCAACATCTAGCCCCGAATATTCTTTGCTAACCTGTGAGGACAGATACAAAAAATGGAACAAAACTCTTACTTTTCAGTTACAAGTGCAGTTACAGAACGGCGTACCTCAGCCGGACTTGAACGGAACAACGCAATCGGAGGATGATGTTGACGCTGCGCTGACGGACTTGCAGATGTCATTAGAAGGCTCAAGCATCTCCAAACCTGGAGACATCACACACATACCTGAACTACAGGACTGGCTCAGGTTCTTCAAGTGAGTATACTGGTGTGAAAGTAGCAACAAATAAAAACAGGAAGGAATATTTGCTCTTTTTGACCAACATTTCTGGGTTAACATGCGCAAGTAAATCTGACCAGATTGCACTTCATTTTGTACTAATGAAAATAAGCAAATATATAATTGGTCAAAAAGGCTAAATAGTAACATTATCAAGTGAAATGTTTAATTTTCAAAAAGGATTTATGTGTATGTGTACATAAAGTACTGACTCATTTGTTTATTTCTTCGTCAAGTTCGAGAAATAAAAAATCTTTCCTCTTGAACGTACAATTTTGCCAGGCAGGATCGTACCTCCTGTTCTCCAGCTGTATTTCTTCCGAGGTAGAAATTTATAAGACTTTAGTTTTAAAATGTGTGAATATTTGTCTGTTACTTGTGATTTTGTTCAAAAACCGTCGCTACAAAGTTAACAGATCAATTCCTTAGCAACAACGTGTTTGTACTCATGTGGCATGCTTTCTCGTTCTCTTTTGCATCCAAGTTTAATGGCCAAATTTTGCTTCCAACTTCGTTAATTTTGATGCCCCTAATATCACCTGTTCCCATGTCCAGAATTGTTATCATCCAAAAACATGATGTTTGATTTGGCACTTTTGCAATTTTGGATGCAGCACACTTGCTTGCCTTTTTGCATCTTTTTCCTCGACCCTTTACAAAACGGTAAGAGAAATATTTCCCATAACCCAGGTACCACATATTTTTACTTCTGCATGTGAAGTAAAACATAAGCTCACATTCACAAAATCTTATTGCTGAAAACACATTTCCCGAAGAAAAATACCTAGCTTCAGCATTGCATAAATGCAATGAATTTTCATTTCTTATCTAATTTGCATATAAAGACCAGTATTTGAAAAGCTTCTATTTCTTTTAACCCATGCTACCCTTGTAAAGCATTTTTTCTGTGCCATAATGTCATTGTAACTTTGTATCTAATTTGCAGTTTTGTTCTCTGATTTTAGGCCCAAGAAATTCACTTTTAAGTCATACAAGAAGTATTACTTCACGTTTAAGGACACACACTTATCGATGTACAGAACACGTGAAGAAATGAAAGACGCACCTTTGATGAGAGTCAATTTAAGAGGTTTGTTTGTTCAACTCATCTTTTTCTTTGAATGCGTGTAAAAACGTAAAAAAAATGCCCTTTTGACCAGGAGATTATCGTAAGATAACGTAATTAAGATAAAACACCAGTCAAATTACTTTTTGCAAAAAGTGTTGCATGATAAATTGAAATGTTCACGCACAGTAAACAACTAAAATTCGTCGTACATGCAACAGATTGACGTCAATTATTGTTTCTCAAAAGTTTGTGTGTACCAAAAGTGCAGTTTTTCTATTTAAAAGAAAGAACACTGCTGTGTAACATAAATTTGTATTATTCTTTGAATATGGAAAAATGGTAGTGAAATTAAGTTTGACGCAGTTGGTACCATTTTGATGCAAATAACAGAAGGTTTGTTGGTAAACAGTTATATTTGCGTAAATCATTGTAAAAATACAACTGAACGAAAAAGCAGCACAAAGGAAAATATCAACTATGGTAGACGTATTACCCAGCTTGAACATTAACTGCTTTGAGGTAATAATTAGGTCATTTATTACAGCTATAAGCCTTACAACCGCCCAAGCTTACTGTTCACAACTATTTGACCTTCTCGAAATATTCGTATGACTTAAGTTTAACCCTTGAAAACTTCAAAATTACGAAGCAATTGCTGTGGCTCATTTTACCGTATTCACTTCTCATAACGGACCAAATTACTCGGCTCATGCTTAGTAACGTAATTCGATCGTACAATTACGATTACTATTTTAAAACATTGACATCAGTTTTGATTGTGTATTTAGGTACTTCGAGTTTGGTTTTTATTGCAGTCAAGTCCAGTTAAAATTTATTGACCTCAATTAAGAATCAAAAAAATACATGTACATACACACAGCTTCATGTGCCTAAAGAAAAAATAGCATTACAGTTACAATTGCTACAAATATTAAAATTTGTACCTGGTACGTGAGAAAAGGGTTAGGGCTTATTATCTGCTAAATGTCTACCAAACTACAAGTAAACAAACATGTATTTTTGGCCATGGGGATTAGCTTGCCAACAAAGAAAAAAAAAGCAGGAAAAGCTATAAAGTTACGGGGAGATCAACTCTATGATAGAGGTGTACTGTATCATAGTTATTTTTGTTTGCGAACATTTCACTATTTCTTTCTATAAATTAAAATTTGAAAAATAAAGACTCGGAAAATCTACTTCATTGCACAAGTTAAAGTGTTTTTATCATTTTAACGAGATAAATGACCCCAGTACAGTGCTACGGAAATAAAAAAAGAGAACTCTCTCCACAAAAAATCATCATCTTTATGTTGTGCATGTGGAGGTTTTAAATTGTTCTTAAGTATTTTACAGATCCCATGCTACATAACATTTCTTTTAAAAAATGATGAGATAACATCGTAAGACGACAGCCCCCCACAATGTTAGACAGTCAACTGTCTATCTGCTCAGAATCTTATGCAGCAGAGGCAAAAACGCACTTGTTGGAAGCAGAAAGTGTTGACCTGCAATTTGGCGTAAATGTATACAATACAGGGAGGTGATATATTTTCCGGTGCATATGTCCTCACATTTTCATCAAAATTCTGAGCAGCCAGGCAATTTATCAGCAACTGACATTGCCAATTCCGTTTACCATGTGTTTCATCCGAACCAGTAACAGTCTCGTAGAATTTTGTTAATTGTTTCGGTAAACTGTTGCAGTCGCTTATCTAAATTTTCACATGTGAGGTCACTGGTTTATCATGGATGCTCCAGAGCGATTGTCTGTACAGTTTTCCGTTCAAGAAGCGGGACTAGAGTAATGTAGTTGTGGAACAACATTGTCTAAATTAAGTGTAGTGCTGTGTACGCTTAGTGTTTATTCAATCAACGCTGGAGATCCGAAAATAACTGAAAATGAACCCAATTTGGGCGTAGTGCCTCTTTTTTGTTTTCTCGACGAAATTAAACCTTGTAAAACAATCCTTGTTGTAATCATTACTGTGAACACACATCTTCTAACCCAAATATACACTATGTAATGAAAGGAAAGAAAGTGTGTCCGTGATGAGAGTAAAACCTGCTGGGTCATGGAAATTGTACAGATGTCCAAAGACACAAATGAACTGTGAAAGAAATATTACCGTTACTGTTTGTATATTGTATATTTTTTAAATGACTCGTTACCTATAAATTATTATAGGTAACGAGTCATTTAAAAAATATACAATATACAATGTACTTTGTGTGTGTTGTATATTTTTTTTTTAAATTTCTCGTTACTTGTGTACTATAGGTACCACTGATTTAACCTCGATGCATTTCTGCTTTCAGGCTGTGAAGTGACTCCTGATGTAAACTTGAGTGCACAGAAATATAACATCAAGCTCTTCGTACCATCACAAGACGGTTTATCAGAAGTTTGGGTCAGATGTGACGACGTAAGTAATGACTTGTGACACAGGAATGTAAAATTCACGAATCTACTGAAAATTATTTAGACAATATTGATTACAGCAACTGATGGTGACAAAAGGATTGTACAAACTACCTTGTAATAACTTATTGCATGTGGCAAATTAAATGTATTTACGGTGTAAATTTTTGTGACGTTTTTTCGTATACCGTAAATGTCCAATTCATGGCGCATGTGCGATCCACTTATTTTTAGGTGTGCACCTCATTTAAAAAACAGCTCAAACCAATTTTTGACGGGGCAAACTTATTGTCCTTCTAACTCTGATCAACATCAATTGTTTGTGTGAAGCTAATTTACAAAATTTCACCTCCCAAACATCTGAAACTGTAGAAATGGGATGGAAATAAAACTTAGAAGTAAAAAGTGGAGCTATGAATAAAATTGTAAAAGTAAATCAGCTGAAAAAATGGGGGTGTGCCATAATTAAGGCATGCGCCATGAATTGGACATATACGGTATTTGTTACAGTGTTTATCATATTTTACTAATGTCAAAAGTGTTTAGGGTTGGAGAATTGAAAATGTTTGTATTTGTCTATCGTTGTAGGAAGGACAATATGCTAAGTGGATGGCAGCATGCAGACTAGCATCAAAGGGTAAAACAATGGCAGACAGCTCTTACGAATCTGAAGTGAAATCTATTCAGGCCTTCTTGAACATGCAGCACCCATCAGACAAACCAGTGATCGCTCCAAGCCAAATCAACTTTCAATCCGAAGACTTCGTGGCACCTCGATTCCTAAAGAAGCTCAAAAGCAAAACGGTATGTATTGTGTGAAATATGTTCCACAATATAAGACCATAACAACTTATTTTTTCATAATGTAATTGGATCCACTGATGCAATTGAATCTTAGATTACATTTATTCACTGGAAGAGTAATTTTACTACAGTAGAACCTGCTTTGAACGGCCACTACATTTTACAACAAAAAGTGGCCGTAAAACACGAGTGACCTTACAAAGGAGAGGTGTCAGGGCAGATGGTCACCAGCATTGTACAGTTATTTTACACTGAGATCCGAACTTTCTGATAAATTTGTATGAAAATAACCTACGATTGTCTATTTACTGACAAACCAAACATTTCCTTTTTAACTTTTAATTAACATTATTATTGATTATTGGTTCTTTTACCATGCTTGGAAAGAAATACTACAAAGCATGTTTGAAATGTCTTGAAAATGTTCTATGAAACATCAAGTGACCAAAAATTGTTGCAAAATTGGTGAAAACGGCCAATTTTAGTGGCCGTATACCAGCGTGGCCGTAAATAAACATGAAATGGAAGAGATTACAACCAAAATTGGCCGTATAAGGCAGGTGACCTTACAAAGCAGTGACCTTTCAAAGCAAGTGCTACTGTATTTAAAATAGTCATAATATTTGTCATTCCTACCCGGTGAAGCAGAAAATGACTAAAGTCGTCGTGTGCTCATGTATTTGCACCTACTATACACACTAATTGTTTACTGTAGTTAACCACAAGGATTTTAGAAGCACATGCCAACGTCCAGGGAATGACACTACTGGAAGCCAAAATGAACTTTATTAAAGCTTGGCAGGCGTTACCAGAATATGGCATCAGCTATTTCATTGTAAAGTTCAAGGGACAAAAGAGAGATGTAAGTAAAAAGTGCAACATATCTTTTTGTTTTATTCTATCGTTCATCTAACGTCACGAGTAACAGAAGAACCGCAGTGTTTTCCTTCAAAATCTTAATTTATTAATAAGATACTACATTTCAGTTATTTTTGTGCATTGTAGGAACTGATCGGTTTAGCTTTCAACCGCTTGATTCGCATGGACATCAACACTGGAGACTCCCTTAAAACCTGGCGATTTAGCAACATGCAAACATGGTCTGTTAACTGGGAAATTAAGCAGGTACAGACACGTTTTGTTCCTTCATCCATTACTGTCAGTTTCTATGTTCAGTATGTGACAAAATTCAAAGCTGTATTTGCATATACGCGAAACATGAAAATGTAAACTAACTGTGATCTGCCCATTAATTATTGAATAGGATCGTATGTAAATAGCTTATTGTCTTACGACTAATATACCATTCTTCCATCAAAATTTGTGTAAAATGATAGGTAATCTGTGAAAATGAAAAGTAAATATCTATTTATCTCCTTCTTTGAAGGTACAAGTGAAGTTTGAAGAGGAAGATGTGGCATTTAATTGCCTTACTGCAGATTGCAAGGTTGGTCTTCTGTGATAATTTGTGATAAAATTGTTCAAGTAATTTTAATAAATAACGTGCATTTAACAGTCACTGTCGATACTACTACATTGCATACAGTTGCACATTCATTTTACCACCACTTAGAGTAATTCTTATTTTTACACAGGTTGTTCACGAGTACATTGGTGGCTACATTTTCTTGTCAATGCGATCCGGCGACAAAAACCAAAGTTTGAACCAAGAACTCTTCCATAAGTTAACCGGCGGATGGACATAAAATGAGTGGAAATATGTTCATAGTGTATATATTTATACGAAGTTAGCATTATTGAAATATATAGGGATTTGTAGAAAAATGTACATAATTGTTAAAAACTTTCTGAAATGTGGGGTTTTGTAATCTTAATAAAATAAAAAATGCTGACAAAAACAGTGAAAATGCTGTTGAATAAACTAATTGATAATAGACAGTGTTGGCGATGCACTGTTGAAAAATATGGAACCTTATTGAAAGAAAGTGGTTTTAATGTGTTATGGAACGTGAATGAATTGTGATAGGGTATATTAATATATTAATGAAACGCATGTGTGAAGAATATAGTTTTAATTGGTGAATTACGTTTGTATTTATTGTATTGTTTCATGCACCAATCAGAATAATGGCACAACAAAAGACATGTATGTAGCTGGTTATAATTTTGTATAAAGCTGGCATGAAATACATTGAAAGAATAGAGTATAACCTGTGTGGCATTATTTTGTGAGGTACATTCAGTATATTTGGAACTACGCTGCCAATACACTTGTGTAAACCATGGATACCTTGTAATTTTCGTCATGTGCTAATATTTTACTGTAATATTAATTTTTAAACACCTGTAGTGCTTTTAATATTTAATTTTAAAACCTATTACTTGTTCATAATGCGCCTGATTTTAATACAAGTCATATTAAATGTTAACATGTGTGTTTTGTACATATTGTTTTTGAAAGAATACCCATTTAATATATTGTGTTATAAATTGTGCCAAAGTAATGTTAGTTATTAGTAGCAAATAGGCACTGCGAATACTATGTTTGCGTAGCAATTGCCTAGTTGTCCCCAAACTCCGTGTACATGTGCTATATATACATGTACTGATTTGGGTCATTTTGGGTTTCTTGTTTTTATTTGAAATTGTACCGTGTCAAAAAGGGTTAGATACCTAACAATGTCGGTACATGAAATGATGTCACTCAAATTGGTGTATTTTTGTTGAAAATTTCAATCACCACCGCTTATTATCCATTACTGCACTATACAGTGTCACAGCACATCTTGATATGGATTGTATTGTTTCCCAGTATAATTGCGAGCATCAGATTAAAATACACACTGTCATGTGTTTAGTAGTTGGTGCATGTATGTCCATAACAACAACACTCCCTGACCCTGACAGATATTGTCAGAATCGACTACAGGAGTGCCCTTTGTCATAGGTACACAGCTGATAAAAAACATACATTTTAATTTACATGTAACTTGTAAACCGCGTTTTGTGTGCGTTAATAAACTTTGGCACCGAAACAAAGATGTTAACGGAATAATTTTGGGTTCGTTTCGACTCAACTAACTAACGCGAAACTTTTATTTTGTATTAATGATTTGCATTATGGCTCGCACTAAAACATTTTGTTGTAGACTATTGTAAATAGGGACTTTTATACATTGTACAGTTTGTATGCAGAAAGAATAAATGAAATCTAGAGTTTATCTATTTATAAATATGTACACATGTATATATATTAGGCCAGATTTTTTTATGTGTTGGATTACGTTTCCCGCCGCTCTAAAAAATGAATCAGAGCCCAAATAATACAAAATCGTAACTTTCCGTCACTTCAATGAACATCGTTTGGAAAAATTGTTCATCA
>JBCAUI010009957.1:0-10026 GCA_038406195.1 Haplosyllis anthogorgicola | reverse complement strand
CCCCCCCTCCCCCCCGCCCCCGCCCCCACCCTGACTGGGGAAAATACATTTCTGGCCATTTCAGACAATTCTAGGCAACAGTCGGGGTAGGGGGAGCCATGAGGGTCAGTGCTCCTATCTGGACACCTCGTTATTTTCCTGCTGTAGACGCCAGGGAAAACTGCTTACTACTGCAGGTCATTATAAAGACAAACAATTTTGGACTAATTAAACCTGTTGAAAAGTTACTAGAAGCAGTGAGGTAATTTTGTAAAACAAAAACAGTTCAGTACACGGAATTCGTGTCAGAAGTTTAACAATAGCGCATGAAAAGCACAGCGTGAAACTCTTTCGTTCTCTTCCTTTCTAAAATGATACGATTTCTGTGTACTGATCTGAATGAATGTAATTGTCAACGACAAAGACATTTTTACTTTTATGTGGGGATTTTCTTTGATTTATCTCAACATTATTTGTCTACTTGTAATGTCATAGATGATATCAAAATTGCCTTAGCCAATCAGAATCCTCACTGTTGGGCTTTCCTCAAATAGATAAAGCACAATAGATCACAAATATTAATAGCAACTACTGTTACTGAATAAGCTTTACTCGATTTATTTGATTTTGATTTTGATTTTGATTTTGAATTCTGCGTTAGAATTTGTATTGAATTGAAATCACATTGGCCACAAGAATCAGTATTGAAACTAAGATGAAGAAGATTTGCATTTTGCTGTTAGGAAGTAAATTTGAACATGATATATACCATGGTCTATCTGCAGTACATTTAATTTTAGGTGGTGACCAAACACTTAGGCAAATTTGACAAAGGATTATGTGACAAACTGAGAGATTGCAAATGTGTAAGATTGGTAAATGAATGTGATTCAACAAAGTCAATGTAATTATATTCCAAACTGAGAACTTGTAATTTGACCAGGGAATTAAAACAATGATTTGTAATTATTTTTAAAGAATTTAAACTCATATTTACGGTAACCAAGGAACTGGACAATGGTTCATTACAAATGTCACTGATATTATTGTTTGATAACTTTAAAAATTGAGCATTCAAAAAACTTTCTTCCAAAATGTTTATAAACTAATGAATAAGAGTAAAATATGGACACAGATACATAAGGATAGGCTGTTTTGAATTCTACTAAGTTATGTTTTATGTTTACATCAAACAATGACAGACATGTGGACAACTATGGCCTTTTAATTCACAAAGTGATTCATCATCTTCATAAGGACAATCTACATAACCATCACATACATTTCCCAAATTAATACATGTTCTCCTTTTTTTTTTGCATTTGTACATATGAGAACAGAAAGTATTATTCCCACATAAAGACAGATGCTGATAACAAATCTACACATAATGTTTTCCGTATAGTAGGGGGCATAGAATAAAGGTCGGTACCACACTCATATCTCATCATCTTTTTACCAAAGTTGTTGTTTGAGTACATTTGGTATGAAACATTGTAATCCATTCACCCAGTAACATGCTGAAAAGAGTAGTATGTCTTTGAAATGGACAGTATATTTCTCATGCAATTGAATTACACATTAAATTTATTGCCATTCAGTTACTACCAGATTATGTAAGGTCAAAAAGTCTCATATTACAATTACAGTGTCTCATATTACAAGATCATATTCTTGTTATTGTTATAAAATATTATGAATTTTCCAGCCTAATCAGATGAGTCCATTAAAGTAGGACCAATAAATACATACGAAAAATGTCTAATAAAACAAAAAGTGCCAAAATAACAATATAAGACTGTAGATATCCCAAAAATTCATTAATAGCACCCAAAACCACTATTACAAGAGAGAAGAATACAGGCTTGAGACTGTCAAAACATAGAGACTATTCCTTAAGCACTAATAATTTTTATGACATAACCCTAAACTAATTCAAAATGTTTAAAGTAAATAGAAAGCAATGTATTGTATACAAATAAGTACCAATAATGGTGTGATGTTGATTGACAGAAAGGTCATTTCCACAAACCTCCATTAATTGAAATGGTTAATTATGTTATAATTACCTTTTGGCTCTGCTTTAAATTTAATCCAGTGTAGATTCCTTCCAAAAATATAAACTTCTTTGATAACCTAAACAAAGCAATAAATTCTTCTAATTCTTCTCGAATTATAAAATAGGGTAAATTTCCACCAAAAGCAACACATTGGTTTGAAGCTTTCAACAAAGATATCTTCATGTGTGCAGGATAGCCATGCTTTCCCCTGGGTTCATTCTCTTGGATATTTTTTCTCAGAAGTATATAATATTTATTGTCCTTACTCTTATCTGTCGTGAATGAAGAAAAATTTGAACAAGTATCATATCCTAATGATATAAATGATGCAGTACACTCCTTTGTATCTCTGTCCAAAAAGTCTACATATTTGTTACAATTGTCATGAATCCATTGGGCAGAAAGTGTGACTTTTTTTGGACTTGTGTTTGATGACACACAAATCATTTGTATGTATTGCATAGCTGGTAATGAAATAAATTTTTGACTTGTCTTGTTTGAAAAAAGTATTGTTGAATTCCAAATAAACAACATGCCTCCAAGCTGAAATAATAATACCTGTCGCCACAAATAAATTGACTCCACTCGTAGCCAAAAATATTTGTTCTGTTGGATACTTCATTGTGGTAGATTCTTCAGATGAATTCAGTTTATTTTTCCAAATGATAATATCAACCCAATATGTCTGAACCAGAGGAAACTGTAATGTACATTGCAACATTCGCTGATAGACGGGTGTTTTGAGTTTAGCAAAAACAAAGAAATCATCAGCATGACCAAAAATCCGATCTATGATGGGAGTTCTCCAATTTAGCCACCTTTCTTTTGGTGTGAGATGTACTTCATTTACTTTACCCTTCAAACGAATAATGGCCTTCTGGAACATTTCTATCCGATTCAGTAAAGGATGTCTCCAAGATCCAATGATGTTGTATACAAGTTCTCTACTTGACTCAACACCTCCAGAAATTAGACTAAAATGGCATTCAAAAAATCTATAGTTCCATTGAATAGTGAAGTCTTTGTCTTTGAAAGAATGAAGGAGAATGAAGCATTCATTATCTGGTAAAGAAAATACCAAGTTGCCGATTCGGTAGGTTACATATGTAAGATGAACATTAGAGAACTCTGTGGTATTTTTCAAATAAGATATGCAATCTCCTTCCTGACGAGTACACAGCTGGTATACAGTGCAACTATTTATTTTTACCAATTTACAAGGAGATCTTGATATATTCAGCGTTACATTAAGTCTACTATAATGTTCATACCAATATAATACAAGTATCAGAGATGAGTTATCAGAATATATACTTCTACTTAGAGCATAGGAACTGTCATGATTTTGACAAAATAGAAAACTTTCTTTATATTTATTAAGCAATTGTTCTCCTGTAACTAAACCTCCATAGTTGCAACCTGTACTATACATATCTAAAACTTTATATATCATTTGTGTTGTTGTAATATTTAACTGGTAACTATGATCTGTACACAGAAACAAAACACATAGATTAGTACTACAACTGTAGTTTGGAATGGTTACTTGAGTTTTGTTCCATACGTATGCTTTATACCCTTGTTCAGCTTAACTGAAAAGTAATTTACAAGTAGCACTTGGCTAAGAGTTTTATTTGTAAAAATTTGCACTGTACATTGAAATGTTGTACTGAAAGACACATTTTCCATATAATGGATAATGTCTGATTTAATTCCTGGACCATCATATAATATATACTTGTTCATTGTTTTATTTGCATAAAAGTTTAACTTGATTCTATTAATTTTCCTCACTTGAATAAGATATTGGTATATTATTTCTATTGGTGATGGAATGATAAGAGAGGAAGTTGTCAACATTATACTTCTCACTAAATCTTTGTCCATTACATTAAATGTTGCATTTAAAGTGTAAATGATATCCTTATGAACAAAGAGAATGATTTTAAGATGAACAAAAGCAGGATATGTGCTAAGAGAGGAGAGATGTCCACAGTATGATAGTAGCCAATCTTTATATGTTGAATTGTATGAATGTTTGTTGTCCATATCCCTATTCATACTAACATTTCCTTTATAACAGTCTCCATTACTTTCAAAACATAGGGTATGAAATGTTACATTTAAGTGAAAGATGGGACAAAGCCTAAACCTCCAAATATGTTGACAAGTTGCACGTCCTCCTGTGATATCAGCACTGCACTTAAATAAATGTGAATCAAAGTTATTTTCAATTTTTAATTTTCCAGACACTTTTCTTACAACTGAAGATATGCTATACATTTTAACTTTTTTATTGCTATAGGCTAGGAACATATCTGACTCTTTGTGTTGCCAGAACATAGCATTTATGAGATCATGTTTATAGTTGCCTTCTTTTAATTTATGAAACAAAAATTCTTTGATATAAGCATGCCATTCTTTTGGTGCATCATTAAAAACATTTTCCATATGGTTGATATACTGTAAACTGGTCTTACAACTATATGTTAGAATGCTAAACAGACAGAGACCAAATGGGAAAGAGAAGGTCATGTTTCATTGAAATCTAAGTGTCCAATTGTTGTAAACTTTCCAGGAGGTGTTGCCTTTGACATTCACATGGGAGTATAGCTTACCACACCCATTACAGCCTTTCAACATAAAATATTTCTGGAAACAGTACCTACAAATAAACTCATATAGAACTGTAAAGTTAGCATCAGAAGTTGAAACATTTCAAAAGGACATTCAATCTGTCATCTCTAAATTTGAAAACAGAGGTTAGACTAGAGTCAGCCAGCAAAGTGCTCACAACTGTTATAAATTATAAAGCTAGGCTTCAGGGACCAGGGGACCTGAAACCACATTACATTAACCCTTTAAACACTAGCAAATATGGCAAAAATGGCCTGTTTCAGAGCTAGCTTGATGGCACATGGTTTATGGAGCCACTCACTCCCTTCCAAACATTTTTTGATCAATTTGGTCTGTACCATCCATTTTGGGGATAATGTGCCTTCAATGTTATGCACAGAATTTGCCACAATCTCATTGCTGTTCTTTACCATAGCTGAAAATGGGTCCTCTACAGCAGTCCAAATGGAGTCAAAAAGGGATTTTCAAATAACTTTGAAGGGCCAGGACAGATTTAATACTGGCCCCAAGCCCCGATTCATTGGTCACCTAGAGTGCCAGGTGGTACTCAAGTCATTTGCTAGACAAAAGTTTTCCTCTGATTTAAAGCCTGGAAATAAGGCCAAAACACTAAAAATTGATGCAATTCAGGGAGATGAAAGAAGCATTAGCTCCTTTTATCTCCCTAGGGGGGTTAAGGGGAGGAACATTGTCACAAAATTTTTTTAATTTTTATTAAAATTCAATTTCCTATTGAATGCACTCATTTCCAGGGCTCTAGGATCAATAGTAAGCTCAGGAGGAGCTCCAGAAGGTGGTAGGGGGTCAATTTTAGCCTATAGTGTCTCAGCAAAACCATAGGGAGCTTAAAGGGTTAAATCTTGGTAAAAGGGTAAGGACATACTGCCACCAAAGTAAGACCTCTAGACAATAACAGTTGAGCCGATTGAAAGAAAATCGTGCATAACAGATTTACAAATGAGATTCCCGAGATCACTTTTAACAGAATATTACAAATTGGGTGAAAATAAAACCGCTGTGTGTCATGCTTTATTGATCATATTTACTACGAAGATTTCCCGTGCTCTATTTTACTATTTGGGACGTCCCGGAGGGCAACTTTTAACGTATTTGACCTCAAAGATAACTTTTGGGGTTCAACAAGTTCTGGATGTTGCACATTCTGAAATTGAGTAGCTCAGGGGGGAGTCCCTTGTGAACCGGATTTGCAATCCGGATTGCTCTGTCAGAATGATAGTGGCTCGTCAATCAACTATGACGGCCGTATTGTTCAGAGGTGTATGTTAGGGGACCTCTCGGGGTATACCCCAATTGCACCAGCTGTGTTTACATGATGTCCATGTACATACAAAATAGAAGCAGTTTCTAAAACTCTGGAAAATCTGGAGTTATTAATTCATGGACACGCAAGCGGCTATTGCATTGCTTCGTCCTGGAAACCAAAAGTGTCTGGCGGTACAAACATTTTCATAGTAGAACTTTGGACAGAAAATCAATGTTGCTCAAGGGGGATTTTTCTAGTAAAATCAGTTGCTGGCAAATAGTAAAGATTACTAAAACAAAGGATAGTACATAGTATTTCCCATTATTTCGATACTGCTTACGTTTTTCGGAAACGTTGCAATACGTTTAGCATTTCTCGTTCAACTCCAAAGTGCAATTCACTGTTTAGATACTGTCTGGTCATCATTTTATTGTACACACAGAAAGCTCGAAATTCTGCCTGCCTAAATGTCTGCCGCTGTTTGATTAGATCACGAAAAAGTACCCCTGACTGGGTACTTGAAAGTACTACATAGATCCCTGTAGAATTCCAGTGAAGCCCTCCTGGCCTTAGATACTCCCGGTACCGTAGTGCCCAGGTTTGCCAGGGGGGTTTTGTGGCAATTTTTCTTTCACAATTAGAAAATTGTGAAAAGTGTGTAAGAACTTTACCAGTCGGGTCTGTCCATCTGTTATCTGACTGTAAACATAGAAGTTTCATATGAAAATTGACAGACGGAAATAGGTTTACCTTTTAAAAGTAGTTTAACATAAAAAAATACGGTCAGATTTAATATAATTTACATTGACTTATCGAAGAATTAATTATCTTTTTCGCTTTTATACAAAAAGCAAGGGTCTGAAGATTATGATTGACCTACAAAGTAAGAGAGGCACCAGAAAGTGAGTAGTCAGTTCTAAATAACACGTGTGCCTTGATGTACCAACCTCTTGTTGTCTGCCCAGAAAACTGCTCTTGCTGTCTGCCCAGAAAACTGGTGCTCACATCTCGCCTCTCAGTTCAGCTAGAAGCCCAGTCCCGAAATGTGATATTGACTAGTCTATGCAAGTAGAAGGGCATGCTAAATTTGCGCATAAATTTGTTACACGTCGACACTGTGATTTGCGGACATTACGCGAAGGATGTTGAGCATCCGTTGCGCTTTATAACAGACGCGTTGTCCATTGTGCTTGGTGCCAAGGAGAGACGGATTTAATGGGATCCAACTGATTTTTGAGAGTGTGCCAAACTTTCACGACATGGCTCTACACTGACCCATTTCTCTGTCTATCTCCCCGCCCATTTCCTGTACCAGTTAAAACACACAGATACTGTCGAGTGTAAATGTTCCGACTGTGGTCTAAAAACCCTGAAATTTTTGTGAATTTGCACAGTGGATTGCTTGAGTGTTTAGTGCATCTCTTTCATCATATGGATAACAATCGTATTGTGTGCTAGTTATACTGTGATATTTATCGTTTGCTGTCGCATGGCAGTGTTAAATGACAAGGATTTTGCGGAGTACATTAACTTACTAGTGGCCGGGATTTTTTGTTTCAAGTCGTGTCCTACTGACTGGTAAGTGGAGATATTACATGTATTGTTGCTAAACACGAGACTGCAAAAAAGTAGCTATTGCATCAAGTTGTAATCACCCTGAAAAACTGGAGCATTAAAATCTGCGCAGAAAAAAGCACAGGAGCAGGATTTTATGTTCCAGACACGTGGCCTTGGAGCGAAAAAACGTGGATGTCAAAGAGCATTGGAGCCAAGTAGAACCACAAGTTACAGCCTCTTAAAAAGTGACACCGTATCGGCCGAGGTATTTCCACATCCGAAACACTCAACGTTGGTACAGTTTATAAAGGGAAGGGCGTGTTTGTGGTTACAAAACACACTGCATTGTGCCTCATGTACTTTTACGATATTTACAAATGCACTTCCTATAAATGTTGATACAAGGGAGCCTGTGAGCCTTCACATTAAACTGTGATCAAAACGTGACGCGCTCTTTAAAGTGATTTAAATGTCCTGATGTGATGGTCGGTCGGCATTGGCATGCTGCACATACAAACATGGTCTGTAGTAGTGGTGGCGTAGTAGTACCACCACATCAAAGTCTGTTCAACAAGTGTACTGGCTGACATTTCTACTTGAACGGATGAGTTGCGACGTCATTGAACAATCTGAACTGGATATATGTACATGATCAATATATTATAACAACAATGCCGGATTCGCTGAGAGCTGACTGGGGAGAAAATTGAAGAGCCTCAAGAGTAACTGTTGTTGCTATTACCAGGACCTTGAACTTGGGGATAAATGTTATCAATCGATTGGTAAACAAAATCCGCAACATGTAAAAGCCAAAAGCACGTTGGTATCAGTGTTAAATTCCAAAGGTTAGTTTTCTGTATTTGCCCGTAACTGCCACGTTTTCTCCATTTTGGCATTTGCTTCAGAGATAGCAAAAGACTACAGATCGATGATAACGTAGAGGAGGATATGAAACCAGCGTTCATCACACTACACATTGCATATTGATGAATTTATTAATAAACTCCATTTGTATACAATCGTCTGGATCCCGGCTATGATGAATTGTCATCGAAACCAAGAATCTGAACATCAACTAAAAGCAAAGAAAACGGAAGTCGAGAATTCAATGTCGAAAACAACTCTTTGTTTTACCGGAGCTCAAACTAAGGTGCATGTTCAGTGATGTGCTATTAAACTTCTCGGATTAACTTAAAAACAACACTACATGGAGTGAAAAAGAACTTCTAGGAAAGTCCTAATGAGTTCTAGGAATGGAGGAAAGGAGTACGTTGTTGAATGTTTACATTGCTACTTGCAGCAGAAAAATCCCCCACGTTTCTGTTGGACCCAGTGATTTTTTAGTACACGTATGATAAACTTGCCCACTTCTCCTATGTTTTATTAGGGTAAGTGAGGTTTTGCGTGCCTCAATGGGATATCGCTATACAGTAATGGATGCGTCTGTCTCGATCCATATGTTAGTGGATCATCAGCCTATGGCGTCACAATATGACGCAGCTTGTTTCGGTGCCGTGTCAAGCGGTACGATTGTGACTCTGGATGGGGTCCCGGGCGTAGTGGAGTACACGGCGCCGGGGATCGCTACGTACACCCCCGTGGTACAATACGCCGCTGCCGCCGCGTCGGGCTGCACGGCGGTTAACAATGGTGCTAATAGTAACAGTATTAACGGACCACAACAGATAGCGGTACAAGCAGCCGCCGTACAAGCTGCGCCAGCGGCCACGGTGGCGCCGCCACACCCAGCCACTCTACCCCAACAAACTGCGTATATCACGGCAGTGACGGACCCGAACTCGACCGGATATTATGAGCCAGGGATACATTACGTTCTGCCCACTACAACCTGTGATTCTTCCCCTGTCCACCAGGGGGACTCATACATCGTTGCCACTCCAGCGTCTTCCACAACCTCAACTGCTGACTCTTATGATCCGAAATCTGTGCAACAAGGTAACTATTGGAGCCTCTATTCATTGTACGTAGGCTAAGGCTAGTGTCGCTTTAGTTGCAGGTTACCTGAAGAGGAATTGCGTACCCACTGTCAAGTTGGCGTGAAGCTGCGTCAAAGTAAAGTTTGGTAATGGTACAACAGCTTCAGGCAGAAGTATTAATGATCCATGTTACCAAAGAAACCCCACCTTATGTAGCAATGTTCTGTCACATGAATTTGTACCAAGCCAAATTGTTCTCATAACCGCGCAAAGCACGGGGAACGTCTAGTCGTATCTGTAACAGGTACAATGCGTATTCTTTTTTCCTGAAATGTTTGAATTTTAAATTTGAAATGTCACGCAGGCTCAGGTTAAGGGTTGACTTGGTACCAGCGGTTCATATTCATGATGATCTGAGTTTGTTTGTTCGTTTGTTTTGAAGTCCATGTTTAATTAGAGAGCGAAGTTGTTGAATCAGATGTAAAATGTCAAATGTCAAAAGAAGCTTTCGAACATGAAGCCTTAGCACGCCGAGGTATAGCAATCACACAGGGTGATCAGGGTGGTATCCACCGGCAGATACGACCCCCCC
>JBCAUI010009946.1:0-10026 GCA_038406195.1 Haplosyllis anthogorgicola | reverse complement strand
AGGGTGTCCTGGTCAACGGCTGCCCAGAACACAAACCTAGATTTCCTCCAATACATACTCTCTTTGCCATTATGGCAGGAGGATCAAAATTCTCTAGCCAAGATTTCTTCCACTGACCCTAATGTTAATTTCCCCCACTTTTGTCAATACTTTTCCTCGCCAATATTGTGGTACATGTAATTTTCAAATTATACTATTTGATGGGATATGATTGAAGGTCACCTCTAATGTCTACGCCAACACTACATATTCAACCTACGTTTTACAAGGAGACTAGATGTAGATTGACTCATACAGAATTTACTTGGCCTACATCTAATCTGGGACAAAATTAAATGGTTTCCTGCACTTTATGAAACAGATTTATTTGCCTGAAGTGACCTATTGAACAAATGAATCATTCTTTTATTCTTTTTTAAATATAGATCTACACATTTGGGCAACTTTTGTGACTTAAAATTAAATGAAAACCATTTCATTTTGTCCCCCATAAAATAAAATAAATGTGAATAAAATAATCTGAAGCACCCTTTTTGTATACAAAATGACTTTTATTTTCCATGCACAATCCATAGGAAAAACCTTTAACAACAATTGTCCTAAATCAGTATTTTAAACCAGTGCCTTTAAAATTAATAGACCGATATGTACACTACTAAATATTAGATCTCTATTTCAACTATAAATCTTGTCTACAGTATGATAACAATTTCATAGTAACAAAAATTCTTTTGATTTGGCCGACTTGGTCAAATTAATCTTCTTGAAGTAATATTGAGGATCATGTCTCATGTTTAAATTAAAGTTAACAACAAAAAGTAAGTCTGTAATCAAAACTTACTCTAAGGATATTTCTGCTGCCTCAGTACTAGAGGTGTCTAGGTTAACCGAACTGGACCGGTTAACCGGTCTGTTGCCTGGACCGGCCCCAATTGGTGATGCACTGTGGACCGTGGTTGATCTTGGCCACCTGTTCGATGGACTTCCGATTACCAAATATATGATTTCAGCAGTGTATCTGATTTCGATGTTCTTTAGACTATTCCTTAGACCCTCAGAGTACAATACAATGTCCCCCAGATATTAGGTATTGGGGACAAAATACTCCTGAAATGTGTCTCAGAATTTAAATTTCTGAGTTATGTTATCTGTACACTTAATAATGAGCATCAAACTATAGTTTATACAGCAATTTCTAAATATATTGGCACCTCAATCAAAAAGACTGGTCCAGACCGGTTTTTATCTGTACACTTAATACAGCAATTTCTAAATATATTGGCACCTCAATCAAAAAGACTGGTCCAGACCGGTTAACTGGTCAATTACCTATAGTTAACCGGTCTCGAAAATAGCACGGTTTGACACCCCTACTCAGTACATGTACTAAATTAAAAAAAACCCCCAAATCTTGGCCTTTCATTAAAAACCGTTCTGCACAATATGTGCGATACAAACATACGATACAAGGTCTGAAGACATAGTCTGAGACAACGGTGTGCGCTATTTGTAAATAGAAAATCTTTGGTATTCTTACCACGCAATGGTTACAAGTTATACGTACATAAACATTTTTTATTCGGTAACCCTTATCCATATTTTGTTGCAACCATCTTGCTCAACATCACCTTACTCTTTAACTTGGCTTATCGCATAGATCGAATATCAGATACCTTTAACAATTATTTTTTTCCTGTTTTACCCTCAATTGCACTTAGTAAACATCATACAGATTTATTGGCTCCCTTGAAGTTCGAACTAAACGGTTTACACTGTAATGTGTGCATGGAACTGCATCCGTTTTATGTTACTATTAAATCCATAACATGCAGAAAAACTTAAAGCAAATAATAATACTGTGTGCAACAATTAGTTTATCGTTTCCGACTCGACTCCTTGTCTTGTCGGCTTGGCTTGTCCCTCTTATCACGTACGCCACTCCCAGACCTGTTGGAGCGAGCGCGGTCTGAACTGTCGCGCTGATCAACGTTCCTACAGAAATCTCTGTCACCTGATTCAATTACTATATCTCTGTCTATCCGTCTGTGACCCGGACTCCGTGTCGACTTTCTGTCCTCATGAGAAAGTAAGTCACTTGATCTTGACCTTGATGACCTTGGAGAGTCACGTTTCCTTTCAGGGCCATGGCGTGCTCTCTTAGCTCTGGCTGGTGGCGAGGCCAGTCTACGCTTTACACTTCCTCTTGAAATACTGCTGTCCTTACCAACAATCTCCCTTTGTCTTCGACTAGACGGATGCTTTCGTGGAGATCGTCTTGCTTCGCACGGTGAATCTAACCCGTCTTCAATCTCACCTTCCTCTAAACTAGTTGCACACTCTTCTAACACACTGTCACTGTTTACAGTTTGAGCACTCGATGTGGTACCGTTTATTTCGGCAGAGTTACCTACATTATCACTGCGATGTTTTTTCTTCACAGGTGTCTTTTCAGTCCTAGTCGTGTGTGTTGGTGTATTTATTCCTCTGCGCTCTTGTGACGGTAACCTATTTTCTGACCTTCTACGTCTACTTCTGGATGATTTAGTCTGACTTGACCTTGAACCCCTGTCAAATTCACGTGACCTTTGAGTACTGGGTCGTTTCCTTGGTGATGACCTTAAGGTCATTGTTGCACTTTCTTGACATCCATTTTTTCGTCCCTTTTTCTTCTCCCCCACAGTGAAGCTACTTTCGTCTATACCACTGAATAACGAATCCTCCTCTAACGCGTCAAGCGTTACAAACTCACTGAGGCTCAACTCACTGGAGGTGGAGTCCGCACTGCCACTCTTAACCGTATGAACAGTGCTGCTCTGCGAACCCCCACAAGCTAATACTGATTCAATATTGTCCTCTGTAGCAGACTTGTTTGCACATTTGTCCATATTCTCCTTTGGAATTTCACCTCGAGCATTTCCATTGCGATCATTTCCGTAACCTGTACTAACAATGTCGTCACTGTTCCCATTACAAGTTTTGTCATTTTCCTGCCCTGCTGCTGGGGGTGCGTCATTATGGTTTCCATTATTATCCGAACCATTTTCACTCTCACCGTCGTCATCTGAATCAGCTTCACTATCACCATCTGTATCATCATCACTCCCATCATCATCTTCTTCCTCACCTTCGTCATTATCATCGTCTTCATCTTCCGCGTTGCTCTCTTCACTCTCAGACTGTGTTTCTTCTGTCTCTGGGTTCTCTGTGACTTCTTCACATTTTGCTTCAGCAACGTTTTCAACTGCTTCCTTGGCGGCAATAGTTTTAAGCCCCGCACATTTGTCACCCCTTCGATCCTTAAACCTGTTGACTGCACCAATGACAGTTTCTTTCGAAATGCAACCACTGATTTCATCTGATGTTATTACTTCTTCAATCTTATCACAATTTTCGCTACTTGCACTAGTTCCTCCCTTTTCCATTTTCTCTCTATGGATTTCTACTTGATTCTGACCTGCAGCTGTTACATCTTCGGTGTTCTTGTTCTCAGTGCGACGTTCCCCGTTGCTATCATTACTTGTTACATCACACCTTACCTTACTTTCGGTTGGATTTTCACACCTTTCGGCATTTTCAGTTTCATCTGCTGTGGACACTGTTGCCTCTGTCTCACTTTCTTCTTCACTGTCACTGGTATCTGATTCAGAGTCGGTTCCACTTTCTGCCCCTGTTCCAGTTTCTGAACCAGATTCATCATCATCTTCACTGTCACTACCGGACTCACTGTCGGATGACCCAGTTTCTGACCCACTTTCCGCAGCGTTTGAATCTAACACAGAAGATATTGCGGCCAAAAATCCTGCCACTCTACTATCATCACCATTGAGCGCAGCGATCACTTCACCCACACGTTCTTCTTGTAGCCCTACAGTCTCCTTTGAACGTAACATGGTAGATATTGTAGCAAGTAGTGCGGCCTTGTCACGCACTTTACTGACATTGCCATCCGCCGCAGAGGAAACTTCACTTGCATTTTGCTGTGCGTTCTCCTGCGATCCTGGACTTGCGAGTTCTGCAATCTTTGCACCTGAAGTTGTGGCACTGCACTTGCGTGTGTTGTGCACTTTACTAACACCACCTTGTGCAGCAGGAATTTCTTCAGTCTTATTTTGTTGTGGTTGTTGCAACAATTTCTCGACTGTGTGTTGTGTGATCCTCGTGCTTTGAGTAGTGACAACTTCAGTGTTGTCTGCACTATGTCCGGTATCCAATTCCTCACTGGCACCCGTATCAGTGTCCTGTGTGTAATGTGCGTTCTGTGACATCTTCTGATCTGTAGGACTATTTGGAGCCTTTGACACGTTCTTCACAGCACTAACAAAACCTGTGGAATTTTCTGCCGATTCTTGATGCATTTCTTGGTTTTCCACCCCTGCCTGCCGTCCTGCACTGTTTTCTACCACTGCTTGCTGGGTAGCAGTATTTTCTGCTCTTGCTTTATGCGTATCACTATTTTCTCCCCCTGTTTGCTGCACTGCACTGTTTCCTACCCCTGCCTGTGGTGTGGCATGGTTTTCGGGTTTCGCCTCATCATGCGCCCTCCGCTGCCTCTCACGCCGATGCTTTGCGAGGCACATCTGAGCGAACTTGTAGTTGACAGTTAACGACTTGGTGCTGAAGGGAAGAGAGATGCTGCCTGAACCCTCCTCCTCATCTGCAGACAGCGCAGAACTAAACTCATCTCCCTGAAAAAGACAACAGTACAATATACAGTAAGTAACAGTATAAACCGTACAAAACTTAACTAAATGAGCAATATACAGTACAGTAGAATCTGTCTTGGGCGGTATTCTCCTTTATAAGGCAATTTTCCCTGACATGAATCTTAATATTCATTTTATCTATCTGGAACGGCGTTACTACCTTTTACGGAATTCTCGTCATCCAGAAGTCGGGTGCCCTCCAAGTCTATGGGCAAATTTCAGTAAATTACAACCAAGGGGGTAAAATTGGTACCAACAAATGCTTATAACAGGATTAAGCCTGTTTGGGTTACAGGTTGTCCCTGTTCCAATCACGTCAAAGTGATGGCTCATACTAAGGTGTAGTGACTTCTCTGATGGGGTTAAAGCCTTTGACGACCTGTACTGATCTAAATGAGTGGCTTATTATGTGCAAAAACTTTAGCTTTACAGTGCAATTTTCCTCAGAAATTTTACAGCAACTTGCGTCAGCAACTTCTGTGCTTTGGTATGCAATTTTTTGGCATGAACTCGGCAACAACAAACTGTTTGCATTTTTGGAATATGTGATCCTGATAAGACTGTTTAAAGTAAACAGTACAGTAAAACCTGTCATCTACGACCACCTCTTCTGCCACAGTATTTTGGTCGTTAATGACAGGTGGTCGTAGAACACAGGGTAAATATAGGACAAGTTTTATCTTTCTGCCGAATTAAATTGGTCGTAAAATGGTGGTGGTCGTAGAATTCGGGGGTCGTTGATGAAAGGTTTTATTGTATTTCGGGGGGGGGGGGGGGAAAAGAATAAATTAAAGAATTTTATGTCAAATCCTGGTTCTAATGTTTGAACTTGT
Source organism: Haplosyllis anthogorgicola (assembly GCA_038406195.1). Taxonomy (NCBI): domain Eukaryota; kingdom Metazoa; phylum Annelida; class Polychaeta; order Phyllodocida; family Syllidae; genus Haplosyllis; species Haplosyllis anthogorgicola. The sequence continues at coordinate 4,490 of JBCAUI010009946.1, read as the reverse complement.
CAAGCATAATTTCTATTTCCCCTTTTCCAATTTCACACAGATAACATACCATCACCGTCACAAACGTTATCAGTGGAATTCTGATTATGCCAACTGTCCTTGTATCCCGGTTGAAGTTTTAATGTGCTTTATTTTTCTAGGAAGTTCTAGAGAGTTCATCAGAAAGTAATCTGTAATCCTGTGCATCAAAAATCCCCCAAATCTGCTTTTAAAGTTTAAATGTCTCAAGGTCACGGAGTACAATTTTCAAGGATGTAATGTCTGAAAACCAGTCCTTTCTTTATATGAATAATGTCAAGTGCCAGAAAGAAATTGTTTAGACTTCTACCGGTAAAAATGGTTTTAGATAAGAAACACTAAATTTGCATCACAGACAAATTTTTTTCTTATTATTTCACTGCCGGATTGTCCTGTTACTTTGTGAATCTGGACCAAAAACAACAGAACATTCCCTGACATCTGTCAAACGGATCAGTGTATTTTCTTATTTGTTTGAAATATTTGACATTTACTGTTTACAAAATTCAGTTCTTTATTACAATAGAAACGGGTAGATTACACTGTAAATGAATGATAATAGATGTTGAAACCTCAAAAAGAAATGAAATTGACTTTTTCCCTTACCTCACTGCTTCGTGCGCCCTCTTCGATATAATCATTTCCGTATTTTGCAGCAAATCTGTGCGCCATGAAGCTACCTGTTTAACGACACAAAATTACGGTTAAGTTACAATACAGGTGTAGAATTTCTTTTGGAAAATAAACAAATAGGTCCAGATGGACCTGAGCTCATTTGGCATTATCGAAAGACTAAGACAATATTGGTTATCACATGGATATCACAATATCACATGGATACAAATAAATTTTCTAAGATCAAATCCCAAATATATGATCTATGAAAAACCACAAATATGTCTGCCAAACTAGAAATATAGGTGATATCAATATCATTTTTAGAAAATGAAGAAGGGAATGTCAGTGCATAAGGCCACCAAATAGGAAGTCTGTATCATTAACTGCATGTTCACGATTAAGGTTCAATGAAAAAAAATAAATATGGCTGCCAATTTGAGAATAATGGTCACAGCAACATAATTTTTCCTAGGCTTTGAGATAGGATATAGGTGCATATGTGTCTAAGATATGAAGTCTCTATGATCAATAGTGTGCTCAGGGCAGCTCTGCACAGACGATGACAATGCCGGATGACAATGCTGGACAGCAGACCATTCATGATTCTGTAGGCTCTTTGGCAATTATGCCAAATGAGCCAATAAAACCGGGCAAAAGACTTGAAATAACATGGTATAAGGTTTACAATTTGACACACTCTCCTTTCAAGGACACTACAAAAACCCTGAAACTTATGGAATTTGTGTTGGCTGAATAAGATTTTAAAATGTACTGTAATGCACCAAAACCTTTTTCTGCCATGTCACTGAATGATTAATGACACAATCTTTTTGTTTATTATTACTTCTCGGTGCAATAAAACACTTGTGGTTGTAAAGCCAACAAAAGATGATGGAATATGATGCAACTTTTGATTAGCACACGGAACTGTCACTTTATTTTATTTTTCTCTACTGACTGACCGGCATAAATAACTCTTTATCTTGACAAGAAGTGTTGTCAGCACATGACGCAAGATCCACAAATAACATCACGGTGTCAAGATAAGAGTTGTTCGTCATGAAGTACCATATAAAAAAATAGGTCCAGATTGACCTGAGCTCATTTGGCAATATAGGTTACAATATCACATGAATACAAATGAAATGTTTAAGATCAAATCCCTAATAAGTGACCTATGAAAAACATAAATATGGCTGCCAAACTGGAAATGTAGGTGGCATCAATATAATTTTTACAGGAAATAATTATAATGAGGGTGTAAAGATACATAAAGCTGCCAAATATGAAGTTTGTATCATCACCTGCATGTCCAGGAGAAAGGTTCAAAGAAAAAATATATGGCTGCCAACTTGAGAATAATGATCACAGCAACTTAATTTTTGCTAGGCTTTGAGCAATAGGACATGGGTGCACATGTGTGTTTGATATGAAGTCTCTGTGATCAGTAGTGTACTCACAAACGCACAAACGATGATGACGGCAACGACGACAACAATGACGACGGACAATTCGTGATTCTATAGCTCTTTGGCAATTATGCCAAATGAGCCAAACATAATCGTCCTTGTGTTATCCTATTAATTTTTGAATGAGAAGGTGCCATCTTGAAATCAGAAAACAATCCTGCATTCCCTTAGGACCTTACAAAAGAAGTTTTTCCAACAATTTAGCTATATTTTCCGTCATAAGGCCACTTTTTTTATTTATATAAATAAATAAAAAATTGACTTTGCTGTACATCTTTGTATTTTTGATTTAAATTCATGGACTTGAACTTTTCCAAATGATGTTTGATGGGGTGATGGAAAGTCATGATTTCATGTCATTTGGGCTTAGATTCAATTTTTTTTTACAATTCTTGGTTTCTAGGAGCGGTAGAAAACATAATCCAACAAATAAAAAAGTCTGGCCTAAGAAACATTGCATATGTACTTCGGCCCAACCCAGGCTTCCGGCATTCTCTCCGCGATGAAATTCCCAGACTCTCCAGTATTTTCAAGCCTTTTTTCAAACACACAAATAACAAGTACTTTATCTAAATGTTGCCTTCTATGCACTACCTGCTGCTGTGTATGTTACTGAAAAGGCACATACACATAAGTTGGTAGTGAAAATAACAAGTGCTGTAGATGTTATGCTGAGCACAGCGAGGCTCAACATTTTTCAAGAAAATAAGTCAAAAACTAGTAAAGATTGCTGAATCTCAGAAATAATAATAAAGTCATAAAATTCCCTGATTTTTCCCTGATAGTTCATAATATTTAAAATTCCCTGACTTTTCCCTGACTGGAAAAAAGTCTTCTAATTTTCCCCGATTTCCAGAAGCTGTAGGAACCCTACCAACCCCCAATATTTAATCCTTAGAATTTTTTTACCTAATCTGACCCATTTGATTATCACCTTACCTGTGGAGGTTGGTTTTGTGAACTGTGGTGGAGACTTCTGAGTGAGGAAGGCGAGTTTAGTCGTGAATGTGGCGAGAGGATGAGATCCGTCAGATTCTGTAGAACCACCTTTCTTCGCTGATTCCTGTAAAACATCAAAATTTACATGTAATACTTTTTTATTTTAGCGTACTTTTTTCAGTTTGAGTAAGAACTTTTCTTATCTCAAAACCCCTCAAGTTAGGATATGTATCAAAGCTCTTCACATTTGTCTTAACGGAGGCAGATCTACGAAGTACCAAAAAAATTCTGCTCCATTTGTGCATGAGGTCAAGAGCTGAATCCTGCATGTTCCTCTATGTGCATGTCCCCATGTTACGCTTTTGCTGCTAACACTGCACAACTTTTCCTTGTCGGTTGACAAACTGTCGCTTGATTATACAGTAAAAATTGTCTTAAACGACATCCTGCCTTTTACAATTCTTTTTCACGTCAAAAGATACTCTTAAAATAAATTAAATGACCCTGTTTTGGGTGGCACCCTAACTTTTGTGACACTTTTGGAAGAGCCAGTGTTCGAAATAAGTTTCAGTCAGACCGAACGCTAGTTGGTCACCCCAAATACATTATTTGTACTATCATTTTAATTGTAAAATTGTCTTACGGATTATGAAATCAGTCAGACCGAAGCAACTTCAGCCAGCCGTCGTCCGACGGACCGGCCTTATTTCGAACACTGAAGTGTTGCCCAAGACTGTGAAAGAAATGTCTGTTTGATGGCCTAGAAAGCTTGGTTCATAAGTCTTCTGTTATGTTCAAAATCATTGTCACTGTCTGCAGCACCAGTGATATATTGGTTCTTTATTTTTTCGAAAAGAGGCAACCCGTCAAAATTTGGTCTAAGCACCGGCTTCCATTCGAATAGATATGGTACTTTCACTTTTGTAATTACCTGTTGAAGACCTTCTTTAATGTCCGCATCCTTTTCCATATTAGTAGCTGCAGTCTTATTGTCACCAGATTTGACCTCAGACCTCTGTACGGAGTTAGACACGGAGTCGGAGTAGCTACATTCTCCGAACAGCTCTACTGACGTAACCTCCGCCTTATGCTGATCGGGCTCTGGTCTCGTTCTGTTGCTACAGACGGAGAATCCGGAAGTACTCGTCTGAAACGGTTAAAATGCGCACTAATTGTATTTAGTCTGGCAGAATATTTATACTGATAGACAAAGCTCCCAACAAATTTACCACGTACATTCATCTGAAACTCAAACACAGACACAAGTTATGCTATAAGATGCCAGATTATTTCCAGTTACAGGGTTCCCACTTTCTGGCATTGACAAAATTCCAGGGGTTTTCCAGGATTTTTAAGTGAAATTCCAGGTACAATACTCTATTTTTATTAATGTGGCCTCTAAATATCTTTGGGTAAAATGCTTACCTTTCACAAGCAACTGCTTTT
>JBCAUI010009935.1:0-10027 GCA_038406195.1 Haplosyllis anthogorgicola | reverse complement strand
CTTCTGAGAGGTTCCAAATGCGGCATGCAAAAAGCAAATCGTACCAAAGAAACCAGAGGAAATTATGATGGTTTACAGTAACTCCTTAACAATTGCTACCATTAAGTCTAGGCAGGTGGTGCAATTAGTCTGCTGGGTGAGACGGCATTCCTGTGCAGCCTTCACCAGCATCCCTGACCACAGAACCATGGCTGATAACATGCGAACCATTCATCAGACTCCATACGGTGATAACATGACAAGCGACAACAGCAAGGTCAAGGTCACAGAGATAGGACCCAACAATGAAATTAGGTCAACATAACCCGGATGCCACGCGACCAAATAACAGCGAATGTAATGAGGTCAAAGTCATCTGTATTAGCACCAATAAATCAAATTCACTGGTAATAATAACATGATGTAACCGGGAAAATAACATGGCTTAATGAAATGAGGTCAAACTCATCGGCACTGCAGCCAGTTACACGACGACAAGTAATGAAAAGAGTAAAAGGTCGTCCAGATAACAAGCTACCAATTAATTCTGCATTTTCTGAAGCCTTATCGTCCATCACTCAGCACCACCATCTACATCTTCTTTCGCCTGCTTCATTTTCTCTTATTACTCTTATTTCGCACGCCACCATGTACGGAAAATACCCCATCCTACAGTAGATTCATCTAATTTAGCTCTTCCGCATTTACTATATCATCCATGCATCAATGCTTTATCTGGACTGAAGCAAACATATAATAATAAATAATAGAACCTTAATGTACGAGGATTCTTCACAGAAGGTTTGACTGCGCTTTCTTGGTGCCACTTATGCGGCTGCATGTTTGTGAAAAAAAATTATTACTAGCAACAGCCATACATGGTAAAATGCCACCCTTCACAGAAAGAAAACCTTCATGTTTTCCAAAGTAAAAAGTTTTCGTACAACATGTCCCAAATACATAGTACTGATTCCTTCCGATTGACAAATGGCAAATGATCATATATTTCTTTTCCTGTCGTCAGTCACTGCATCTACTGCTCCAATGAACAAAAAATACGACGTAAAACCGTCAGGAAAGATTTGTCATCGCCAAATTAGGAATTTCCTTCAACATATTACTGTTGAACAATGGCTTCCCCTTGCACGGGCCTCTACATGAGAGAAGCCCTGATTGAGAATACTCATTAATTTCAGGGATCATTTCTCATACTGATGACATTATTTTCATCAGGCCCGCCGATAAATCAAGCATCGGTTGCCGTCCACCCGTCCCGTGGATGACGGAGGCATTCAGCCGGTGAATCCCGTGGAAAGACAGATTGTCGGGTAGAGGTCGCTTCGGTTAAAACGAGCACGATTACTCGAGGTTCCAGGTTCGATTATGTAATGACTGAATCCCAGTTCAGGCTGACTGTCAGATACAGTTGAAACGTTGGAAACGTAACGTACAACAACTGCTTACGTCGAGTTACTTAGCAACCTAGTCTGATCTATGTGGACTGAAAAATCCCAAGGAGGAGTACCAGTGGCTTCACAAAATGAGGAACAAAACCACACGTAACGTGATTTACAGATCATCACTTAGTGTTATAAGTTTCCAAAAGTTGTGCGTTGCGCATGTTGTGCTACTCCTTGTGAACCTCCATAAAACGACTTGTTCCCCAGCTGCCAAATCTTCCAATACGAAATCATGACAATCGAATAACTAAAATCTGTACCGATCCGAGCACTGATTCCAGATGATTTATCCGAACAATAAAGCGGCTGCGGGTCTACCATCTTGATCCGGACCCAATCAGCACGGTCTATCCCTTGTATTGGGATCATTCCAGATTCTAATCTCAACTCAGTATACCCAGATTTCCTTCCGAACATGGAAGAGCCATAAACATTAATACGGCATTTATCAACGCTTACTCTGTTTTTCTCCTGTAATACCAGGAGCTGTCAACGGGAAAGGCAAAGTAACTGCTGCAGTGAAATAAAAACAAATATGGCTGCCAAATGTAAAATGGAACGTGCATGTTGCTACGGTAAAACCTGTTTGGGGCGATATCCAAGATGTAGTTGTCGGGCCTCGACCTTAGCGCCCAACGGACAAAATTTCAAAATGACTGACTATTTTCGAAAAGTGTCCATCAAAAAGACGGGTAAAAATTATGAATTTTCTCATTAAACCTTTACTATGTAACTGACGTAAATGAGTAATTAACGGACATTAAAAATGTGTGTCAATTTGACGGACACAAATTTTCGTTTAGGTAGAGACCTGAGTTGTTGATACTCCAACGTTAACATTGGAAATTCCCATTTGTCACTACAATAAAAGACCTTGATCTCTTGACCTAATTTGGCCAAATGGGTCGTTTATATGTATTGCCGTTTCTGCGGTCAAGATAGGAGGATTTGATGGTTTGTATTGGATAGAAATGCAGATGAATTGTTTGTGCATTTGATGGTCTGGATGTGAGAGCAAACTTGGGTGTCGCTCAAAAGAGGTCCTGCTGCAAATACTCTACCTTGGTTATGTGTAGGTGAATGCACGAGGGCTGGTAATTCTAAAAAAGAACCCGAAGGTAAATTGTTTTTAAGAATTACATACCTGAATGCCATTCACTGACTTAATTCACGTTGCGACATTCTTAAAACAGAATCACCAGTCGCGAACAATGGAAAATGACCGAGACGTGAATTAATTCAAAAGAACACAAAACATTCTCAAAGATAATCATTATGACTCCTGTACATTCTTTTGTACAGATTTCATTTGACGATCACCCTATACTAAACGCCTACCTTACATTTAATCTCAGATAACAATATCAGTTTCAAAGCCATTCATTACATTTTACACTGACTCCTTCCGAAACGGAACCATCCTCAGAGATACTTCCTCATTATCTCTCCCATGTTCTTTCTCTTTCTACGTAACAATGTCGGTATCAATGGAATTCATTACTATTTTACATTGACTCAAGTCAAGTCCCTTGTGTTCTTTTCAAGAAAATCCTAAAGCCAAGACAAATTATCCGCCCAAATGACAGTGCGATAGTTCTGTTTGCCATGTAACGTGCCTTACGTGAGGCCATTAGTTCTGTCACTCGTTCGTCTGAGGCTTTTTGTAATTGATTGTTTGGATTACATTTCACGTAGCACTTTGAAAGCGGCATTTCCGAGAGAAAAAAATCTCAAATAGAAGTGAAATACCATATTTATTCTAATACAAGCACACACCCCCCCCCCCCGCCCCGTTTTTGGAAGCATATAAATTAAATATTTTGTCCAACTTGAACATTTATTGACACATTTTATCACATGCTATAAATATAAAACTTTGATTAATGTCCTGAACTCATTGGCTCATAATCTAAGTCCTCTTCATGTTTCTACTAGGTAGCAGCACCCGTGTGAAATTGGTTCTTTGATTTTTTTAAAAGAAGTACCCAGAATAAATACGGTATGTTGCACTTGGTAAAAATTGTCGCTTCAATGCAATATGTTACAAGTTGATTATAAAAAAAAATCTGCGCTTTATTGATATTGATGAACAGTTTGGGTTTTTTGGGAACCAAGTTCAATTCGGCCTGTGTATATATATTTTATTTCGATCGCCGTCCTTCGGAAATCATGTTAGTTTTATGTTTGGTTTTTGGGACCGAGCTCGTTTCGTTTCTCCGATCGGTTGCACTTAGAAAATCCTGTCACTGTTATGTAATCCAAACAATTAAAACAAAGGGGCCTAACATGCCTTTACGTGAGACCATTTGTCCTGTCACTTGTTCGTCTCTAAAAGCCATTTCGTTCAACGACTGTCGTTCGTGTAAAGCGAGTGTCGTAGTGTCTACATGTTTCAAAAGCCCTCCTCGTCTCCAATTGTAAAAATTAAGAGTCTTCACGGATACATGTTTGCTACCCCGAATATTCGATTGCAAATATTCAACCCGAGGTTCGGGTACCCAATGTTTTACATCACTTTGCTGTAAAGCTGAAAGCGGCATATCGACTTACGTCAAGTGACAGTTATTGCAGGGTTTGTTATGTGACTGCTTGCGTGGATCAATATTTCCTCTATTTTCAGTGTACTTTCCATTGTAAAAAAATGATTTAAGGCTTTTCTTGCTCAATTTTATGTGTGGTTTGCATTCAAAACCTTGGTCTACTTGACGGAAAATTGATTTGTGTGTGTGGAAAACTACTTTAACTTCAGAGAAAATATAAGTTTATATGTAAATAACGAGGTAACGAGTACATAATTTCTACCCCGAATACCCGAAACAATCTACTATTCGCGGATAACCCGTTATCCAATGCAGACCCTAGTAAAAATCGATGTATTTATCATGTTTACTCTAATCCAGTCTCTGGAATCCTGTAATTTAGTGCTTCCCCTACAATTGACAGGAGTCTGATGATGAATGGCCGTTTACCCTGCTTGTCAGTGACTGGGTAAGTGTCTGTGTGCCCGACTGTCTCTACCGTGCGCTCTGTCAATTACGAACAGAGAGCTTAAGTTACACGTTTTTCTCAATCCAGCACGTGTACGAGTAAAATAGAGCCATTTTAAACGATAATGTTAAGTCATGAAAAACGTTAAATTAAATCTCCTGATTCCACTTCAGCGGCAAACGTAATACAGGCCTCAACCTAAACGTCCGTTTTTTCTGCCAAAACGGACAAAAGTTCAAAATGATTATTTTCAGAAAGTGTTTATCAAAAAGACGGACAAAAATTATGAATTTTCTAATTAAACATTTACCGCGTAACTGACGTAAATGAATAACTGACGGGCAACATTGAAATATTGTCCATCAATTTCGTTAAGGTCGAGGCCTGATAATACCATAGAGTACCTCGGCGACGTTACGTTTGCCACTGAGGTGGAATCTGTTGATTTCAGGATTCTTCTCAACTGTACAAGTTGACGTAAAACAGGTAACTTAAACTCTCTAATCACCAACCAGCTTTTACACGGAGACTTATCCAGGCAAGTGAATGGTGGTGGATTTGGACGGTGTTGACATCCTAAATTGGAAACAAGATTCATGTCTGTAATTTACGAGTGATGATTACACGAAGACTCAACAAAATGATAGTGACACAGTCAGCCAACAGCTTGAATAGACACTGAGTGTCCATACTAGTATCTGAACACAAATGTAGATGACAGTGACCTAATTTTGCTTCTGGTAGCCATGGACCAGAGTCGGTCAATAACATGGATGGACACCGAACGAATAGTTGAACGATGCAACCTCCGACTTTAACAGGACACTGCATCAGTCTCATTTGTCTGTGTCCTGAAGTTGAGTAATATTAACCCTTTCGATACCCTAGGGTCCTCCAAAATAGTGCTTTTTAAGAGGAGATATGGGGGCATGCTAATCGCAGGCAGTCGTCACCATTAAATTATGTTACAAGAATTATGTGTTAAGTGTGGGTCAGAAGGTTACGCATAGGGCTTTCAACAGCACCAGGTTTGGTTTGTGAGCTGGTCACCAGATGGCCACTACAATTGTTTAAAGATGGCTTATACCCTTGATTTTTCCCAAATTTACATCAAAAGTGTAAATTTGTTACTTGTGCTAGTGTTTTCACTGACTGGGACCTTATTTGGTGCAAGGCAGTTAGTGAGGGTGGTCCTCTGCTGTGTTGACCATGAGCCAATTCCAAGTTGTAGATACCTCTAGATTTATACACTCGAAGATTAAAAAACATCAGATTTTGCTTGGAGATGAGGGGGCACTGCCCCCTACAACCCCATTAATCCCTTATTAGGGGGGGAGGGTGTGAAAAAAATGGGCCACTTTTTAAATCTCAGTCCATTTACACTTACTTCTAAAAGCTTACTTTTGGGCTAAATATGGTCCTGAGGGTCCTCCTGGGTCCAAATATGACCCAGGGGGGCCAGAGGAGAGCAGCACTGCCCTAGGTATCAAAGGGATTAAAGAACCCTTTGAGTCACTACTGAGTTTACATCAATGTGCTTTAGTGACAGTATTTATTATTTTTAACTGTACACTCTATTCCACCACTGCTAAAGATATACTTTTCTCAAAACTTTCCACAGAAATGTACATGTAATGGAATATACAAATGAACTGTACTTCTACTTACGCAATCTAATTAATTGATCCATTCGTCTCAAAATAGCAACGAACAATACGTAATGATCATAAGTATTGTAGTTGGAGGAAATAGTACAAAACACAAAATGATAGGTAAAATTACCATGATGTCCCAACTAAAACATTCATTGGATATTTTATCAGATCAGGTTTCAGTACACGGAATTTGTATGAGTTTGGGAACAATGGCGCATGAAAAGCACAGCGTGAAATTCTTATGTCCTCGCTTTTGTTCTAGACGTTTCAAAACTGATACAAATTCCGTGTACTGTTACGTAACAATATTTCAACCCCCCCCCTTTTAGAGATGACAGGTTGACATTTGTGATAATAATGTTATTGTTTAATAGTAACGTGACAGTAGAAGTGTAAGTGGACAATAAGCTACCAATAGAGGTTTTTCCTAATTCACGGCCTGCCTGATTTAGGCTAATTTAGGCTAATTTAGGCTAATTTTCCACTGTATTTATGTTAATTAACCATTTCTTGATTTGGTATCATATCAAGAAATGGTTATGTATCATATCAAGAAATGGTTAATTAACATAAATACAGTGGAAAATCAGCCTCAATTAGCCTAAATTAGGCAGGCCGTGAATTAGGAAAAACCTCTATTGGTTATTTTCCTTATTTGCTCACCCTGCCAAGACAGATAAGGCAAATTTGGTAGATCAGGTAGATTTCTCAGCTTAGGCACGAAAAGTTTTTACAAGACTTTTAGTTCATGAATAATAGTGTTTTGAAAAGGGCTAAATTTAGTAATGAACCCAAAAATAGTCATTGACCATTGTCAGTTATTTTAATCTATTAATTATTGATGCCTTATTTTCCTAATCTATCAAATCTGACTAGTTCAGCATTAAATTGACATTGGTTGCTTACCTTGCCAATAGATTTTATGCAGTTTAATTTATAACAATTTTTGGCCTACTGAGTAGCTCATTATTCCAACGGCAAAAACTTATGATGGCTATTTGTTTTTTAAAATAAAACTATGCAAGTGTTTGGACTGCACAATTGGCTAGAACGATAACTGCAACATTTCGTCGTTTCCAGTTAGAATAAATTTCTCTAAAATGTTATGTTATGAAAGGTGGCATTCGCCTTTTATTCTAGTCACGTCGGTAACAAATCAAGACAAAGCATGTGAAAACAAACCCCAGAGTCCAACACTTGGAAATCTGACAATTCATTTCACTACTGCTAATTTTACACGTGACCTTTCTGTCCAAGATGTCATGAAGACGTTTGCAGATCAAGCAATGAAATGTCTGAGAACGGCCGTTTACAAAAACACTGGTGGTGTCGCAAACATTAGTTGCATATGTAATTTATCACAAACACATAGGGAATGGAAAGTACGATTCTCTATTTATTTCTTTAAATGCGAACCACGATTTTAAAGTTCACATGCTTGTCTACTTGTATTTTTATTCAAAACAGTTTGTTTGATATGATATTCATTCATATGAAGAACATGAAATAAAACACTGACTCCAACTTGTACATTTAAAGATGCGATGTTTATTAAACGAACACTTACAATCGACCCCCTCATGGGATCTTATATAAAATGGGGGCAAATAGGTCTATTTATAAATTTAACACGATATCACAACAGGTTTGAATAAGGAAAGGATGTACATACAATATTTCGTAGTTATTCTATACACCTAGTCGAAACCACAAAGCTTGTAACAAATCTTAAAAGTATACATGTACTTCACAGGATACTTCAATGACTTGAAGATCTGGACTAGATAAAGTAGTGCTTGTACTTGTGTACAACTTTGGGCATGCCAGATTGGGGATTGTAAGCAGCCAGATGGTCAAACCAGTGTCTGGGAAGAACTGTATACAGGAATCTGGCTGGAAGTAGCATCAGTTTAACCAAAGAAAGATTAATAGAGTTAGTATAGCAAGAAGCTAGAACCCCATCAACTACTATGGTACCACTTGCTGTATGTGGACAGTACAGACCCACTTTAAATTCCATATGAAGGTTGGCTACTTTAGTACTAAGGAACGAATCCCCTTGCTGAATATAAACTAAATCTCCAACCTTTACTTGCTCTGCTTCTCTCAGCTCCTTGGACTCCCCAATAGGTAAGAAATGCCCAGGTGACAAGGTAAGTATGTGTCCACTCTCTGTGACAATTACAACAAACTCTGACACAGCATTTGGATCCCCATGTAAGAAAAGATATACCTCCTCATAGCTAACAGCACCTCTAGATGTCATTACAGGCACCAGGTCCCCAACCTCTAATTCTGACACAACAACTTCACCCCTGTTTTTAGTCTCTACTTTGGCATGAGCAGGAAAGCAACCTCCTCCGCTTTTCTGTAACTTCTTGATCAAATCTGATCTAGTTTTCACGTACTCTACTATTTCCTTCATCAAATCGGAATCGCTGAACCGTAACTTCATTTCGTCCGTCATCTTAGCCTTCACTTTCGTCATCAAGGTTTTCATTGCCGCTGAATTTTCTTTGACATCTTTCTCTTCAATCTTTGTATTGTTGTTGATATATTCTTGAGCTATATCTGAGAATATATTCTTAAGTTCTGTTGTTAGTTCATTTATCTTATCATTAACTCTATTGTTGGTTTCAGCAGAGTTTCTCTCTCTTTCTACGCTCTGACGTATTTTGTTTTCCCCAATAAGACTGATTTCCTCTACGGTTAATTTCCCCTTCACTTTCGCAGCCAGCTGATCTTCAGTCAGTCTGTCTAACACGGTTAAGTTTGAGTCAATAACCTGAAAAGGTCGTAAAAAGCACGTTTACTAAGCAGTATTGGTCAGACCCTTGTATTCCCTTGTACTTGAATACATTTGAGAAATTTTTATTGCATATTTTCATTTTTATTACAATTGGTTGCGTAGTCACCTGTGAACTTTTTTCACAATTTTATGCAATTTAAAATTCATTGTGAAGATGCTGAAGGAAACTTAACCAGTTGTCCTAGCGCTGTATTTTAAGTTTAATCAATCTTAAATCTTAAAATAAACCATTTAAGACAACCTGCAAAATATCTATGACCTTGATATGATCGTGACCTTGTTTATGGTTTTCAATAATTAAGGTTTAAAAGATGAAGCGTTATACAAAAATAAACCAAAAGCACGAACCTAACTATCCATTTTGTATTTTTTCGGTGAATTTCATTCTTGTTTCTGGCAATTTTTCATTGCATTCGACATGGTTGTCGATGTGCCTATAAATTACAAGTAACTAAAGTACACGCCTCTTAATTGTGGTTACCTCTCTTGTAAATCTGAACATCTTTTCTAAAGCTTCTTTCAGTTCTTTACTGGATGTCGCAATCTGAAAGGAAATACAAATTTTGTCCTTTCCTATTTAAAGTTTGTGTTGAAATTAATATCAGCTTTGTCACAAATGTCTGTTGAACTACCAATTTACAGGAATAATAAAAAGTGTGTCGAAGTACTCAACTACTTAGAAACGAAACGCAATACTCAGAAATGATACTCAATACAATAAGTGAAAAGTCTATTTTCAGAGAACAGACTAGGGCAGCAACTAACAACAACGAGATAGATATATTTGCAATAAATCTAACCTGAGCTTCCTTCGTAACCTCGGCCTCAATATTTAGCGCCAGTGGGGTTTGATCACCATCTACCTTCACCATCACACTGTACAATTCCTCCTTGGTCAGCTTTGATTTCACTTGTGCTGTGACAGCAGCAATGGCATTCTTGTAACCTGAGATTACAGTAAGAGAGTATAGGGCCACTTGAGAGGGAATTCTCATTGGCTAAGAGGGGCCTCCTCGGGCCCCTCTTAGCCAATGAGAATTTAAATTAGCATAATTAATTAAATTAGCATAAATTACACCATAGTAATCTTTCATATGCATAAATTACTCCATAGTTTTTTAGGGAATTAGTACATA
>JBCAUI010009924.1:0-10028 GCA_038406195.1 Haplosyllis anthogorgicola | reverse complement strand
ACACTAGGTGGCACGCACAAAAATCTCTTAGCCCATCTAGCCCATTAACACAAAATGATATACATTTCACCCTCCGAGGAGGTGTGGTCTTTTTTTATTTCAAAGTATAATTGATGCCAATGGGAGTTTAACATCAGTAGATACTGTAGACTAAGTTATTAGTTTGGTTTACGTGTTGTGACGATTATTATCACTGGCTCAGTTCTGTCTCGCACAGGGAGAAATAAACAGATTTGGCTACTTGTCATCGATAGGTTCAAATCGGAAGAGGTTTTATCAAATTTTTGCTTGTCTAATTTATTCTAATTAACCTAATTAGACGGGAAAGAATTAATTTTTAGATTAATTAGACGAGCAAAAATTAATTTGGAAAAATCCTGGGAAGCGTAGTGTGCAATTCTGTCTTTCCAAGGACAAGCTGATCTCTTGTGACGACAGTTACATGCTGTGCTTCTGCAATCTATCTTCCCATCACACATTTCGTACAGCAATAGGTCAAAGTTCAAGTGGAAAAATAAGGTGCGGGGAGACTAATGTTTGGGGTTCAGCTGCTTATCGTCCACTATGCATCTTATCTGCGTACAGTTATGCACAATCAATAACCAATTAGGTGCCCAAAAATTTGGTCAGGTAGAAATGTCTAATAATAAGATCGGATCAACCTCCCTCCCCACAATTTGGAGGTTTGTTGGAAAACCCCTTTTTAAAAATTCACCTTTAATAAGTCAGAGATTGTAAAGTAATGTTACAAAGCAATTAAAACTTCTTAAAACTTTATTTGTAAAAAGTTCAGGTAAAAAAGTTTGTCTTTGAGGTTTGAATAACTTTTCAATCATTTTACTTTGTTTGTCACTTTGGTAATGAACATTTTTAATATGCCTTGCCTTGAATCTCGAGAGGAGCTTCGTCAAATTAATTAAACTAGATTAAAACTTAAATAAGAATTTTATACTTGTGCACAGTTTTGCTGACAACATGCACAGACCAAAAGCGTAATGCAGATTACATAGATCTATTCATTTACCAAACTGGTTTACTCCGACCAGCAGCCGAAACATCATTTCATTTATTTATAAACGACCAACTTTTGAAACATTTATCTGCTGCTTGTCCATTTTGTGTTGGTACTCGAACACTTGCCTTTTATGTAAATACAGTTCGACAAGTTGAACAAAAGACGGAAAATGTAACTTTGAACAGAAACCTCCAATTGTTGGAGAATACACAGGATATTAGAACAAAAGCAATGTCTTATTTGATGTATACAATTGGTAAGTATATTTGTTTTTTAAACAGCAATTCAAACCAGAACTATATTAACAAAGCACAGAACATTTGGCAATAGGTTTGAATGCAAACAGTTAAACTGATCGTGTATACTGTGCAGAAGTGACCAGCTCTTGAAATGTATTTTCTTTTGCAATTCAAAAAGTGTCCAAAAATAACAGCACTTACCGAGCTTCTCTTGATCTGAATTATACACACCAAAGTAAGTTTGTGAACATAGGTCAAAATTAATGTTTAATTATTCGTCATCTAGGATGATGATACATTGTGTCATATTGACAAAAGTTCACGAATTCTTAGTATTACTGAGTCCCCCCGTAGTATGGCTATGACAGTAAGTACACCCAATGAAGAATAAAATAATAAGGAGAATGACGTGGATGACTGTAGCATGCCCAATTTTACTGTATTCGGATATTTTATTCGGTGTTTAAAGTATAAAGGGTATAAAGTATGGCATACAAGGCACAATTTTATGTCTAAAATTATGTGATGGTGTGCTGAACTGTAATGGTAAAGCATAGGAGTTTCTTGCCAACTCATAATTGTGGCAGCACCTGATGCGTAATAAATTCAAGCTACACTGCGTTCCCTACTGAATATTTCAATAGAACGACTTTTGAGTGTAAAAAGACTAGAACGACAGTCTCTAGACTTTTGATAATATTTATTAACTCTGGTACAAGATATGTGTAGTCTCAAGTGAGGTGCAAGTTGAACTGAATAATTAAAGATGGCTACTAAGATAATTATGATGCTAAATTATAACTCTAATTAACCAATAGGATAGTCTCTAGACTGTCACTTGATTACAGGTGCAGCTGTAGGGTGGGAAGCCTGTGTTGCCCCTGGCATTAACTCTAACTGCAGTCTTTAGACTACAGCGCTCCTGATGGTAACTCTGACCGAAGTCTAGTCCTTTAACATTAAGGATAACGTTTTAACATTTGTAATGACTGATAATTGTTCGCTGGTTCAGTTTTACATAAATTGTTGAAGCATCAAGTGGGCAAGGTTTCCTACGGAAATGCCTTTCATCAGTTACGTGTCAACAATTTGTAACTATCAAACAATGGGCATTGTTATGTAAACACCGGATCAAATATCCGTATATATAATCTGTTGTTGGGACGTTCCTGTTACACTGTATTAATTTTGAAGTTCCACAAATAAATTTATAATTGTCATGCTGTTCATCTGTAAGTTCCACGATCCTCTGTAGATCAGGATATTCTATTCAGCCTTGGATGTCGTTCTCATTACAGAACAGACGTTTTATTTGTCGTACATTTACTTTGAACTAAAACGTCTTTAGTATGTCTAAATAATAGTATGGACAATGTAAATACAATATGTAGAATGTGTGCCAAATTAGTCTGAAATAAAAGTGGTGAATTTCTACATTTCTACAAGACCAGAAGTTGATTTTCGAAGTCAGTTTTTTCATCATATGAATTCGGCAATTAACTTATTTTACATAAGCAAAACACAATTCAAATAAAATACGTAATTTTTATTTTTGGTATCACTGACCTGAAATAACGAAGAAGATGGGGGTTCAAAGAATTACTGTGGGAAAATACCACGTTGGATAATCCTCACCACGATTTTGACTATTTCCGAGGTGAGTTCGTAGATAGGAAATGTAAACCGAAGTTGTTGCTGAGCTATGAGCTTAATTATCCCCAGAAAACACACACCAAGTGGGATGACTTTAACTTGAGTTTTTGGCTAACTACACTTTGGCATACGAAGCTGAATTTCCTGGAAATAACATTACTCTTACCGTCTCCTTCGCAGCTAATGGTATTAGTCCTTTGATTTAGACGACAATTTTTTAACAGAATCTAATTATGGACTTTCTATCAGAGTATCTCTTCATTCTCACATCACTAGAAATTAACAGAGTATGCTAAACTACTTTAACGGGAAAGCATCCTTTCAAATTACAGGAAATAAGATTGGCTCAAAACTTTGTAGGCTCTATGTATTTTCTGGTTTGATCTGTTTAACTACAAAAAGTCACAGCTAAACACAACACACCCAAAGTAACTTCCTGACCAATGAACATCTATCAGCCTGCAAACCAATCCTTGTGTGTAACTGAATAGTTTCATCTACCATAAGTACTCCATTACAGCGCAATATGCTGCCAGTAGCAAAATTTAATTGTGTTTAAACTGACAATTTAACAGTCCAATATAAACGAGGCAAAAACAAAGTAATAGTCTGTTTGTGCCAAATTTGTAAATATTGTTATGTGATGACATCTAATGTTAAGTTTAAGTTTATTGTGGTTGTGTGTAATTTCGAACTAGGAATAAATACGGTTTTATATGCACAATGACTGGATTCTCACATTCTGTTAGGTAACTGGATTATACAAGAAATACAATTTCTGTAATGAAAAGATAAATTAGTATTAAGTCCTTGTATTATCTTGCGGTATTCGTGTTAAGCTTGTATTTAGCTTTATCCAGACTAATAACAAAAGCAATTGGTTTGCTTTAAACTGAGAAAAGATTGTACCTTATTTCTTGCAAACATTTACATGTTGCTTCGAGGAAGTTTCAATCTGAACTGAATTTGAATTATGTTGTTTGTAACAGCTTGGGTGAGCTTGCATCTGATTTGCTGATAGGCTAATGGCTGCAGTAGCTGCAGGTGCATGTGCATGTACAATCCTACAGCAACAACGATTACTGGGCTCAATCTAATGCAAGCCCAGATGTAATACAGTCCTGAGTTTGTGTTCGATTTAAACACATGATTCTATTTTTCGACATTTTCCTTCTATGATTGGTATGAATGATTAATATTCAGTCTGTCCAACTAGTTAAGTGGAATAATAATTTGCTGTGTTTAAAATTAATCTACGTGGTGGTGATTGTCCTAAGTCAAGGGTACAAATGAAAAATCGATATGAAACAGAAGATATCTCGTCAAAATTAATTACACATTCTAAAACGAGGAGCGCAGATTAGGATCAGCCATGTAGTTTGCACATTGATGAAAACATTCGTATTGATAACAGCGCAATGTGGAAGCCTCCACTGTAATGCACCGTTATGTCTTGTGATTGTTCCGCTGCAGTATTAGTATCCTGTAAACCTTCCAAAAACTCAACAGAATTTTATCCTTCGATGCTTTAAAAAATGTAGGTTTTTTATCAATCCTGTATTCAGACGAAGTGCTAGGTCACACGGAACCGTCATTGACAACAAGGCTCCTCTCCCCTGCCCCTTCCAGCAGCTGTTGCCATAAAACAGCTAACACAACCACCACTGGCGTCCCACCAGAACTGGGCGTTGCCACCACAACAATTGGCGAGCTTTGTTATTGGATGGCTCCGAGGAACAGAAGACGCACAGTCAAGCCGAGTTGGTCTTATTGGATCCTGAAAAATGTGATAATATTTTGGAATTTCTTTTAAATTTTGTCACCTTTGATATAGATGACTGGCTTAAATGTAGTTTGACCAGGTTGGTGAACGGGACCTAATCGAAAGTTTCAATACCATAGGTATTTATGAATTTCTGTTGAAGCATTGTATTGATATATGAGGGAAAATGGCTATTACAGTAATACGTTTCTTTTATTCAAATATGGTTTAGTTGTTTGTTTTATATCTGTATCACATCTTTGGAGATAGCGATATATAACAGTTTTTATCACTCTCTCCAAGGATGTGATACAAATATCAAAAGGGCAATTAAACCATCTTTAAATAAAATATACTTATTACCGTAATAGCTACACCCCTCATATATCAATACAATATTTTAAGAGGAATTAATAAATACCTATGGTATTAAAACTTTCATTTGGGTCCGTTTCTCCACCTTGTTTACTGCCGATCTTAAAATTCTTTTTGTGCAAATGTGAAAATTTCAGAAGCTGATAAATTCAACGCCAGTACACACAAGTCGTATCATTTTGGAAACGAAGAAAACAAAGGCGAGAACGAAAGAATTTCACGCTGTGCTTTTGATGCGCTATTGTTAAACTTCTGATACGAATTCCGTGCACTGGTTCTTTGCCATTGTATAAAGATGGAATTTAACACAACGGATTCTACATCTATCATCAATCTCACTTTGAACCAAAATGCTTCGACTGAAGAAGAAAACGTCAGGATTGCAGCAATGTCTTACTTGACATTTAAAATAGGTAAGGATACACTTTTTGTACAACTCAGCTGAAGGAAATATCCTGTTTGAAATGTGTAATATAAAGTTATAAAGTTATATAAAGTTGAAACTTCTCTTTATTACTGAATGATAATCGAGGTTTTAAATAATTCGTACTATGGCTTATTTGTCCAGTTAATTAGGATTGAAATAAATGTACTGATTTCAGTAATGATACATGTATTCAGTACATTCGACCAGGTGTAATATTAGTTGTAATATAGTTCAATTCACAAGCATTAAATTGTGGAACATCTCTAATGTTAGAAGTGTAAGTTTTATTGCCAAGATGTCTCTAATCTTGATTAGCTATTAATCAATCTGTAACTGTTAAACAATAGCATTGTTATCACAAATGTTATCCTGTCTTGCCTAAAATTGGTTTTTGAAATATTGTTAGATAAACATCACATAAAATATCCGATAAGTAATTCGAATGAAACAAACTTCGAAATTGTCAATACAATTCCATGTTTGCTCATCCAGCATAATCACCTATTGTTCGCAAAATGAAGAGTCGTGAGTTTTATGTTTTAGGGGAGGCTCTCAACCGGGGGTATTTCCCCGTCCTTGTGCCTCTGGGTGTCACAGGAAACGTCTTTTCATTTCTGGTAAGATAGAAGTTTGACAATAGCTTAAAATATTGGAAAATATCTAGCCAGTTATAAGTGTTGTATTTCATTCTATGGATTACGACAATTGAACTTTCAAAGATGCACACATGCACACATTATCAAACATGACCATTTTATTTTCAGGTAATGATTCAGCCACACAATCGCCACATGTCATTTTCGCTCTATATATCTGCACTGGCCCTAACAGATACAATTGCTTTGTTAATGGGTATGCAATACATAATAATTTTTAACGCAAGTAACGAAACTTAATTAGAAAATTACTTGCTACTTGTACCTGTATCTGATAAGAAGAAAGACGGGCCTGTAATACCAGTAAAAAAATGTCATCACTACTTAATCATTAAAAATGAAAATATACACTACTAAAATTATTTAATTAAAACTATTCCATGTTGCAGGATTTGTGAGGTACCTTAATATGCTCAACATACTGGATTTTTCACAAAACGAGTATTGGTCTTGCAGAGTTGGTATCACAACGAATTGGACATCTAACATGTGCAGCACTCTATTCATACTCAACATGACTTTTGATCGTTTCTACAGCATAATAAGGCCACATAAGGCTGCTTCATTTAATACTGTTAAAAGAGCTAAGATTACTATTGTTTGTGTTACTATGTTTAGTCTATTGTTTTATATTCCGCATTTGTTTGTAAGTTCTCACCAAGGTGGTCAGTGTGTTCCGTATGGTACAGGTATGGACAAAGCAATTGGACAGCTTTACTATTGGCTAAATTATTGTACTAATTTTGTTTTGCCTTTTGTTTTGTTACTTGTAATGAATAGTTTCATAATTCATACAATACGCAAAAGATCTACTTTCAATGCTTCAGAAAATCAAAGTCAAGGTCAAAATCAAGGTCACAGTCAAAAACAAAACATTAAGAAATCTGACATGCAAATCTTTGCAATTCTCCTTCTCGTAACTTTTGGATTTCTGATGCTCACCACTCCTGCCTACATGTTTTTCCTCTACACTAATATTGTTGATTATGAAAAAACAGCAAAGTCATTTGCTGATTTCTATCTTTTCTTTAATGTTTCTCAGAAGATGTATTACACAAATTATGGCATTAATTTTTACCTCTATGTCATATCTGGGCAAAAGTTTAGAACAGATTTTTTGAGATTGTTCAAGGTAAAAAGAACCAATTTGCAAAACGAAGCATCCTTTTCTAGCACATCTGATATGCAAACGGGCATGTCCACTGTTTAACAACTTGGAGACACCCAGGCTATTGATAAAAATACTTACGAGAATACGAGTACACTCGACTAAACACAGTTTTTCAATCAGCTATTGTTAATTTGTCAAAAACACGTGGACATTTTGTTGTGCACGACAGTTACCGAACGTAAGTTGTGCCATCTTTAATAGAACTTTCTTGTACTGCTTCAAAAGTAAAACATTCTATCAAATTTAGAAAAAAGTAGTTTGAACAAAGATAATCAAGGAACGAATTCATACATGGGAAGAGTCATCCAAGGTCCAAATCAGATGATACGAGTGGCCCCATAAACTGAGCCTTGGTCACCAAAAATTGATAAAACATGGGCGCATTTGGAATCAGGAAAAAATCGTCACTTTCAGATCCGTACCCTCTAGGGAAAAAAACTTTACTATCACTTTTCTGGGGTGAACAAATACTTGTTACATTTACAATTGCTAAAGTATAGCTGAGAATACTACTCTTTAAAAATCAATAATATCCGGTAAACTAAATTTCATCATAGACTCTAACTTAAAAGGTAATTTAAATGCTTTAATATCATCTTCTTTTAAGTGTAAAATGTGACACTTTGATACTGAGTATAGTTTACGTGTTTTGAGATACTTGATACGGGAGTGTCGCAAATCGTAGAAATTTTCTTGTTCGTTCTGCACTTTGGTGACTTCCTGCGATTGTGTCATTAAGGTAGTCTCATTTATATTCTGTAAAAATAAATATATGTTGGCATGATGAAATTAAAGGTTTTCTTCATTCTTTCAAGCCACACGTACCTTCCAAAATTTCTATTTGCCGCGCACCTTGTCAACTCTGAAACAGAAAAACAAACAAAAAGAATTTAACATTTTGATGCATCGTGCATATACAATCTCTCTGACGTCACACCAGAGGCCACCGCAGCAATTTGTGGGCTGAAATAATCAAATGTTTAGCCCCTGGTAAACTTTCCAGCACGCCTTTTAAATGAATACAAGCAATTCTATTTGAACGGCAAATATGCTTACAAAGGTTAACAGATAACACATAAACACTCACAAGATAATTCCTAAAGTAGCATCTCTCGTCTTTCTTGATATAATCATCTCTCTTTTCGTGGCCCCCTTTTTCCTGTAAATGGTAGTACAGATTCTTACTCCTTCAATAAAATGCAGTTCAGTGACGAATACATAACATAAACATTTTGAAACTAAAATAATTTAGCTCTTGATAGTTGATAATGCAAATATATAATACAAATCAAAATTATCGATTTTTATTCTTCAATTTTTACTGTGCTGAAGTCATGTTAAAAGAGATTGAAACAGAAGCATTAGCTCAGCTAATTTATTAAGAGGATGATTTTGTATGCGTTGGTTGCATAATTTTAGTTTAAATCATTTGTATTTTTAAGTTGAAATAACAACGAAGCGGAATAAAGAAGAAATGCATTAATAATGTATATTTTGAATTGCAATAGACCTAGGTTGCATTCATTCTTTCATTCCTAGTCCTGTTGAGGTCAACATACGACTCTAACTCAGATGAGTTGACAGTAAAAGATACATTAACTAATTGCATTCAACGGTTTGAAAAAGCACAGAACAAAAGAGAGAACATAACGTACAGGAATTTCATCCTCTGATCAAGCACCAAGGATAAATTTATACTAACTTAAAATTAAAGTAGAAATTATACACAAAACTATAATTACATTCGGGAAATCCGAAAGTCGCCTCAATTACAACGCTTAGAACCACCAAGCAGACAAGCAGCTTCATTCCCATCATCCTCTGTAAAGGAATTTGACATTTATTCAAAATTTGCAAAGCAAAACTGTTATTTTCACAGGTCAATCAAAAGAATTCGCAAAAGACGTCATAGTTGCTAGACTTCACTCTGCGTCACAGCGTCAGTACACCAAAGTCGTATCAGAACACCAAATCGAGAAATTCCTATTAAAAGTTAAGAACCA
Source organism: Haplosyllis anthogorgicola (assembly GCA_038406195.1). Lineage (NCBI taxonomy): Eukaryota > Metazoa > Annelida > Polychaeta > Phyllodocida > Syllidae > Haplosyllis > Haplosyllis anthogorgicola. Next base: position 727 of record JBCAUI010009924.1, on the reverse strand, counting down.
AAATCCAAAAGCACAGCGTGGAATTCTTTTGTTTCCTCTTTTGTTCTGTACCCTAAACTTTTAATAGCAATTTCTTGATTTGAGTAACTTATGGCAGCTCCCTCGTGTACCCTTATGTACACAATTGCTGCCATTTTTGTGTAATACACGCGATTTCTTAAGGTGAAGATGGAAGCTATTTTCTTTGTTTTTTTGTTTAAATCGCAGAGGATTTTTTACTTAATCAAATTCATATACTGTTACTTTTTTTACATGAATAATACAGAAGCCATTTACTAAATTAGTGAATCCTTTAATTGGACCATTTAAATACTGTCAGCCATACTGGCATGCTCAATCAGGGGTGAACATGCATGGTGTGTATGCATTTACAGGTTACAGGTCATGGTTGCCCTTTGTTTACATTGACATGAAAATACAGCCAAAATGAGATTTTTAAAAATTTAAATGAACCAGTTGCAGCCTATCACATTGAGCTTAAAATTCTGTAGAATAATAGAAAGATACATGTGGAAGGTTACATTCATGGGATCCCCATAATTTATGGATTTACATGCTTTGAGGTAAATATAATGAAAACAAGGTGTCCTGATGGAGCACTGACCCTCATGCCTCCCCCGACTTTTCCCTAGAATTGTCTGATCTGAAATGGCCAGAAGTGCATTTTCCCCAATCCGGGGGGGGGGGGGGGGTGGCCCTGTCCACCTTTTTCCCGAATTTTTTTAAA
>JBCAUI010009913.1:0-10028 GCA_038406195.1 Haplosyllis anthogorgicola | reverse complement strand
ATCAACTGCACGTCCAAGAGAAAGGTTCAAAGAAAACACAAATATGGCTGCCAATTTGAGAATAATGGTCACAACAACATAATTTTTGCTAGGCTTTAAGATAGGACATATATAGGATATGAAGTCTCTATGATCAGTAGTGTGCCCAGGGCAGCTGTGCACAGACGACGACAATGACAATGACAATGACAGACGACGGACAATTCTAAGGCTCTTTGGCAATTATGCCAAATGAGCCAAAAAACCACAACCACTTGTTTAATCGCACTCCCTTCGATACCAAGACGGCGTTAATCCTCGCTAAATGATGGGTTTGCCGGCTGAATACACGTGCAATGAGTTAAGTGCTTTTCGACTTGGGAGAAGGAATGGGCGGGGGGGGGGGGCGGAGGAAATTCTAAGAATGGGAACATCGAAACTCTTCGACAGAACTTGTCTAAATGCTAAAATATCCATTTGAGGAATCATTTTCAATTCCTTGAAACCATTCCAAACATAAATTGATGTCTTAATAAAGGGAAATTGGCTCTGCAACTACAGATTCATCTATTCTAATTTCACTTTGTGTTAGCAACAAAGCCAAAGGGAGATAAGATCTGTGTACAGATAGTGGAATTAGACCATTTGTTTAAAATTCTGACAGAAAAATAAGTTTTCGGTCCTGTGTACATGAAATCACATTGCAAGTTCTTGATGACTTCGTTCTATACAATATTTATTACGTTCACGAAATGGCTTCGAATGCTTCGGTGTAATGACAGAACTCTGAGCACATATTCGAAGCAGTAAAATGTCTTGTCCCATTCCTGTGTATGTAAATCTAGCGACCAAACACGCAAGAAGATAATCTTCTTGTCTCCTGCCTAAAAACTAATTCCATTCCCAGCCATTTTATCGCTACAATATAACTAGTCCGATTCCCAAGGCGGTGTTTCGTTTGACACACTGTCCATCTGCATCTACACGCCTACAGAACATGGAATGTGGTGGAAAAAGTATCCACTTGTAAGTTTCTCAAGTTTAATATTAACTTTAACGTTGTCCTTACTTAGTTATCCAAGGCAAACCACGACGATGTACCAATTGCACGTCCCCTCAAACGTTCAACCTTTGAGAGCAAGCTCTCCTGAGTTACCCGCGAAAGCAAGCTCTCCTTTGTTAACCAAATACGTGTATGTTTCACTCATAAAGACAGGAAAGTTGTACATTTATCTTCTTTCCATCCCGTTAAAAAATCTACATCTCACGGTTCGACCTTCAAAGCAAGCTCTCTTTTGATTTCTAAAAATGCTTTACAGTTCCGACTCCTACATGGACGGCTAAATGTTAAAACTCAAGATAAAACGCATTTAATTTCTCCAGCATCCATCCACAACGTATCTACATATCATAATCAAGTTTGCTCTGCTCCAACATTATCTCTACCAGCCCATTTCCCTACAAAGACAAATGTATCATCCACTGTCTATTTTGCGATTTAGACATGGATTAACAGGTTGCTTATGCAGATAAGAGGATGTCTATATATGGAGACAGAGACGAGGGGGAGACGCAGGGTTGTGAAGTAATTACACAAGCTCTGTACATAATGAGAAGACTCTGTCACCAGAGTTTAGTTTCGTAATTACTCTCGCTTCGTCATTATTCAGCCATGTCCTCTGACAATGTTTTAGTGTTATCATGATCACCAGAGTCGAAAATACAATGTCTAGTTTTCTGGTCAGTTCAGTGACAATAATAGTTTACGATGGCCGCTTAGAACTAGCTAGATTGCTTACCAAGAAATGTGTACATTTCATTTCGAGAGGCAATGTCATTTCAACATGCAACTTATCAAATTTGACATGACAAGAATTATAGCAAACATCCACATAGCGTGCAATCCTACAATTTCCAAATTAGAGATGTTTTTGACCAATTAGTCCTTGACAAAGTAGAAGCTCATGTTTAGTACCAGTATACATAACATAAGCCATCACACAATGCTGTGTAACGTGCAGTGCAAGTGGAGCTCATTGTCCACAGGCCACTCTACAGTGAACTGACTCCCGATGGTACATGAGAGCAAACAACTAGAAATCCTTGCTCTAATTGCGAGGTTGTAGAAACGCAATTTAGACAAGTTTCAACGTAAACACTTGCATGCATGCAAATTGGACTGAAATGAAACATAATGAATGTACCATTAATGTAAGTAGTTTTGTCAACTGAGATCGTGTATCTGAATCGCTGCTTCAAAATCAAGCTTACACACCAGAACACAAGTGAAACCTCCGAACTAGAAAGAGAGAGTCCGCGATCGAAGCATTTTAACGCAGCAGAGTTGCTTCGAGAGCGGCCGTTACATGACTGCATTATGACAAAGACAAAAAAAGCAACAAAGGTTCGACATTAATTCTGGAATTTAATGACGTTCTGTACTGAAACGTGAAACCTTAAAAGCAAGCCAGAATACAACTTACACTACATACACTGCCTCATAATCCTGGTAACGGTATCTGCTACTCCCAATAGGTCCAACATGGCTGAGAACCGATTTACAAGTAAATGGAACAATTAGCGAACTGCAGCTTCTGAATCAATTGCGCCTATGAGGATGTGGACAACACTACTTTTTAAAACATACCCTGTTCTGTCCTCAGATTTCGCTCGGGCGATTGAGCTACAACTGGTTAAGGTTTAATAACTGGAGCATGTTTCAAGGAAGATCGTCATAATTACCAAATGCGGGTTTGTGTTATTTCTGCAGCTCTCAAATATCCCATTGAAATTAACCTCCAGACACAAAAGACGCCTTGAATTACAAGATCGCTGCAGACACAGTGTCCATATAGAGGGGTTGAGAATGCAGAACCATACTGCACACAAACCACTTTCAAGTGTAGTCATTTGCCGTTAGCTGCTTATGGACACTGATCAAGTCACTGTGGCATACGCTAGACATTATTTTCCTACTAAATTCTAAATTGATCTGTATATTTGGCCCATGAATAAATTTGTTTCAGTCGACATGCAACTGCAGCAATGCTCGTAAACTGTATCAGTAAATACTGTTTGACCAGCTTCGTTCTATTGTTCGCCTGCTTCATTGCTTTCTATGGCTTCTGTACACAAAGGCCTATTTAAAACTAGCTACATTTTACTGCACCTGTCATCACTGCAACAATATTAATATTTCATATGCAGATATTCATACATAACATGTTTGCTTTGCAAATTAATTGATGTCACATTTGCGAGTTTACTTGACTTTCCAAAATGACATTTTAACCATCCATACACGACTACGTTTGTGCAACTATAATTTAAGCAACAGATGCAAGAAAAAAGCTAAAATAAAACATTTTTCTGTTTAAGGCAATTGTGACTCCACAAAGAGCCAATGAAGCGGAACAAAACATAAAGTTATTTAAAACAAAAGAACAGTTCTTTCAGCACCCCACTGACATCATTTCAGGCCAAGACAGTCCAATCAGTTAACTAGCCAGTACATGGGTCAATTAATGTCAAGGGTTCCTATGGGTTCTTTTGGGGGTAACTTATACTTTTTCAACAAATACTCACTTTGTAGCACAACAAGAAAGATTTTTATAAGTGCAAATAATTTACAAAAATACTTATTATGATCTGGGAGAATCTTATAAATATTGACAGTTTTAGTAACTATTTACCATTCATTTACATGGGAACTTCTGAATATTTATCCCTTCAGCACTCAGCACATAACGTTAATATAATGCTACTACTGTTTGCAAATCAATTGGCTGTGTGTCCCCAACTACCTTAATATGTGTAACTGAAACATAATGAACGTTGATACACAACTTGAATTTTCTCGAATCCTTCTTAAATCCGAGGGGAGTACCATTGTGGACAGACGGATGAATTTTAACACAAAACGTGATGGGCCCTGAATGTCCCCTGCTTTTATTTACATACGGAGATAGAAAGCTTTAATTCAATTGAGCAATGGCCATTTAACCAGCTCTATAGGCGCTGGGACATGCGTGCAATACAAAGCAGCCCTGACCGCTACAAAAGGTAATGGACGGCAGAAGCATCTTCGGCAAAGCTTCTCTTACATTCTCGTTTATACAGCTGGGCACTCAGGGGCTAAATGGATATCTGCCTTAACAGGTTCATGTTACCACATTGTACCGAGGGACTTTAAACGGCCAGACATGACACTCTATTAAAATGACAATGCTCCTGACCAGCTTACTAAATGGTTCTGACCAATTTTTTTTTGTGCAGTGTGGTCTGTACTGACCACAGTCGGTTCATTCATCACCCAGCAAAATTAATCAGTGACACCTATTCAAAAATAGGTTCAATGAATTGCATTATTTGCATAAATTAACCATCTTCATGTGAAATTTAATTTATTCTGAAATTTAACCACTACAACCATGACGATGCAGAGCAACAGATTAAACATCTCGAAAAACACTCATCTGTGAGAAATCACGTACTTCACAAAATACTCTCTTGTCCTTGACAATAGCTAACGAGAGCATTATGGAACCGATAATTGATGAATCTTGCTTCTTCTTTTATTACAATATATTACCCTGAACCCTCATTAGCAAGTCAATACCTTACACAGAGAATAGATGGACCATGTGTTGCCATGTGAACCCATGGACACAGCTGTGGACCACTCACTCCACAATTCATCGGAAGTATCACTATTATTCCTGGGCAGTTGACCTTATTTGAACCGGGTTCCCTATTCAGAGTTCCATCAATTTGTGCCTTTTATCACTTTAAGGTTCTTAAAATCAATCTGAAAGTGTTCTGTAGAGCTGTGCATTACTACTCTGTGTGTGAGTGCGTGCGTGTATGTATGCGTAGTGCACAGGTCCAAAATTTTGTCGAACAATAAAAATTGACATATTCTAAAACAATAACCGTCGATAATTCAGACTGCGAGTCTAAATCAATTAACTTGTAAAACAACATAAGTTATGACGTTTACATTGAACCTTTCGCTGTGATAAATCATAATGAAAATTTGCTTTTCGAAAGATACTTATGGAAACAAGAAATTCCTTCTCCTTGAAGAAAGTTTCAACTCCTTTTATTAATGTGCCCACTTTTCATTCGGGGAGTAGCTAAAATAAATCTAAAGAAACTGCTACACGTTTACCAATTCATACTTTGCATGTTAACTCTGCATTAACCGACAATTGGTTCTTTGGAGAGAAATCAAAATCTCATAAGGACTTTCTCTCTTTCAGCAGGTGATATGAACGCAAGTCATGTTCGGTTCAGACTCTTTATTTCCTCTCAGTGCATAATGTCTGTGTTATGACCATTGAGTGGTCAGATGTACGTGTATTGGCACAATGTCTTAGGATGGTGATCAGAATTACTAATAACTTGCTCCAGGTCAAAAGAACTCTTTTTGTTTCAATGCTCAGCCCAAAGCGGACAAAAACAGTTCCAAATCCTGCAACTTAGCTTTTGTGACTGGACTGTTCTAACCGGCTTCTGTCATTTCGATAGTTCCTTATCCTGATGGCTGCAATTTTTATCAGTGTAAACATTGTTTCGGTTTCGTGCAGAAATAGGACAAAGGCGCAAATTGCCAAAACAAAACAAGCAAGTTTAAATGCAGCTTGGCATTGCCAGGTGTTTTAAGATTCAGTTCAAATCCAACTTACATATCATATGATAAACTTGACAGTTGGAGGATTTTCTGTAATCCAGCTTAACACCCCTACATCCATCACTAATAGGTTCATCGAGAACTTGGACATTAATTATTAATCTGGGGACAGAGGTGTGACAGCTCAGCCCGCGGCCTTATCCATATATGGATCTTCGAAGACAGGTGATTTTCACGTAATATGTCGTGTGAAGTGAAAGCTAAATCGGCAAAATTTATTTTGCTCCAGCCTTAATGTACAGTAGAACCTGTTTTAAGCGGCACCTTTTTACGGCACACCTGCCTTTTACGGCAGTATCACTGTAAAATGAATCTGTACCAATACAAACCCAATGCAAATACGATAGAACCAAAGCCAGCCGTAATGAATTAATAAACCCATTGATTACGGACCGACTCTGTTACATAATTGTTTACAGCAGAAATGACGCAACAAATAATCTGATTGGCCATTTAAACATCATACAAATACGAACTTACTGGCAAACCTAATTTTATCACAAACTAGATTAGCCCACATTACCCTTAATATACAATAAACTCAATATTGTGGAAAGCAGACACAACCTGCCACACCACCGTGCACCTAAAGCATATTACGATGACAGTCAACATCACTGATTACTCATCTGTTGCAGTCTTATCTCTAAGCATGCTAATTGCCTATTGTCTCAAAAGCTTATTGTTTCTGTGCGTGTGAAAGCAAAAGTGACAAACCTTTTCTATTAACATGCTGATATATTTACAACAACACGTACTTACGAAAGATTTACTTGTTCCAAACTTCAAGTGAGGAAATATTCCTGCCTCTCTATTTACAGATTGATGTGTCACAAAGTAAATTGCACGAACAGTTCAATTACATGGCCGGCGCAGAGGCAGCTGTGGATTCCACAGAAAAAAATCTTGTTTTAGGCCTCTTTTTGTTAATCATTTGTATTACATTGCACTTTCAGGATTTTCGAAGTGCGGCGATCGGAAAAAAAAAATTGAACTTGGTCCCAAGACAGCAAACTGTTTATAAATATTGATAAAATATTTAATATTTCTCAATCATCTCCTGACGAAACTAGTTACAATGCAAAAATTTTGCCATGCGCAATGTGTTTCAACCACAAATGAGTTGGGTTTTTTTTTTTTGAAATCCTGATTTCAAAGTGCGGCGGGAAATGTAATCCAAACAATTAAACAATTAAATAAAAAAAGCTTTATTCCACTAAAATCCCACCTTGAGTAATTGAACTTCTCCAGAATAACGGTTTACATTAATGACACGTGTACTGTTTTCTTCGGCATTTAAAAACTTTTCATACTGCTTCAAAAAATAACTTCTTTTAGTCGTGTCTTATCCCAAAAGTAAAATCAATATATCCGTGTTTGGAGGAGCACCTGTATGTGTGAGTAATTTGAACTAATTTCCCACATTGACCATTAATTAATCAGCTTACCAGTTTTGGCTCAGTATGGTAAAGCATTTAACTCAGTGATGCAATAATCTAATTAAGCATGCTACATTTACATATTTAATTAAAGCGACCATTGAATGTCCAGGAGACGATGTTGAGAATTAATTTTAACCTTGCTTACCCAGAGGTCGCATTTGTCCCTATGAACTAACTGGAAAAGCCATTGGGAAACATACAATCAGTACCGTGCCATAAAGTCCTACAAACTGAAGACAAAGACAAGCCTTGCTACCTCTACAGACCAAATGTAGTTGATTTGTTTAAATTATTCATAGCCTTGCCAAATCGATTTGCAACAGACAAAACGTACAAAGACTATGGCTTTCAAGGGGGAGAGCTATATAAATCCATAATACACGCATGCATGCTATATAGCCATTGTCAATGTGATCCTGTATCCCAACAAGGTTCTAACAAAGACCCCTTTTATTGTCATCGTAAATTATACGTCAAACAGAAATGTATTGTTAATTTATGATCTTCTAGCACTTTATCAATAAGGGCAACTTAGCATGAAGATTAACTTGGTTTATGTGACACATCACTTGGGAGTATCACAAAAAAATTGAAAAGACGAATTGTTAACAATGTGCCATTTGTTTCAATAGTTTCCACAGTTTCAGTAAACAACGTTATTCATGCGAATTTTTACATGCATAAAAATTTACTAATTTACAATTATGATGATGTACGTATGACACGCTATTTTATGACTCCACTCGACACTATGTATTGGTTTTTACACGTACTAGAGTGGTGAAGCATTGGTGAAGCATTGTCTTTGTGGCCGGAATACATGTGCTGTTGCCAACTTTATGAGCCAGCCATTAGCATATTTACATTGTAGTGACTCGTCCACTTAGCTAAGCGTACAAAACGCGTAAACACGTCAAAAACGTCTAAATAATAGCGAACATTGTGCCAACTTTTGGTAGACGATATGTTTTGTGTTAACAAGACGCATCCCTCGAACTTTGTGTTCGGGGTAAACGCAAGCACTCTTCTCGGGATTCTAAATTGCACGTAACGCCGTGCAATAGCGGATGTAGCGGGGGGGAGGCTTTAGGGACCTTGCCCCCCACCTCCCGACCTCTGTAAAAACATGTTTAATTCAATATGGCAGCATCTTTGGCCGCAAGTATTTCAAGTCATTGGGACCCCTCGAACAAGTTTCTAGATCCGCTACTGCCGTGGTTATGTCCATGCAAATCCCTTTTGAGTCAGTCTTGCAAATAGAAATTACACTAATTTGATCTTTCAGGTTATTTTTCAGCACGGCACAAATAAATGTATCCCACCTACCATACCCTACACTACAAAACTTCTCAATTTTCAGAAGTAACTTTGTAAATTGAACCATAATGGAATCTGATACATATTTTCGCTCCTACCTTGTACAATGCACCATTCTTTGTCATGTTCGGCAAACATGCCCTGATATAGGCTTTATGGCAAAGATGGTAATTTTACAACACAGCATACTATTGTACATGGACATACAAAATATACATGTTCTGTAATTTTCTGGTCAGTTAACAAGCTTGCCAATTGCAAGCGTCTACATGAGATATGCCATGACAGTCAATGACTTTTATTGATTATGACCTTAATCTCACTAAATTCCAGCTGCCCAATGTTACTTAATGGTAACCTCTAAGCATGGATAAAATTAGCTGCATGCAACAGATAGTCTTAATTTTTATTCCAAAATAAAGCAAACTCTGTGCCAGCCCCTTCTTTTTTACGGAATAGTACAAGCACAATATGTGCACAAGTCTCCATTACATTACCCAAACCCAAATTGCTGTGCATGTTGGCTCTTCATTTTTGATCGTTGACCTGCACCAGCGAAATTGCTTTGGGACAGCGAGCATTCTTTCAAACGAAGTCATGATCATTTACAAACTTATATTCTGAGTATTCTGCCAATGTAACTGCCAATTTAAAATAATGCACAAAATCATAGTTTAGTTTATTTGGCACTGCTTCATTTTATACCTTTAACAACTCTATATTTAGAAGAACCCTGGATAAGGTAAAAGTAAGTAAACAGCCTTTTAATTCTTTACATTTTTTCTTTTTACTAAACCTAGAGGACTTTGTACCGTTATATTCATGTGCCTGTTTTTCAACTTCAAGAAATGAAATATCGATGATAGAATGAGAGCAGAAAGTACAACCTTTTCAAATTCAACCTGTAATTCTTTAGACTCGATAGGGTGCCACCCTATTATTGCTACATGTAATACCGCAATGTTTACACAAAAAACCTTTTCTTATCTACCTTTCTGTACACATTCATATCTGTCGAAAGCGTTCTGCGAAAGTTGACGATGCAAACCTCCCATTCTTTGAGAACAAGTATTAAATATCATTGCCTCACCGACTGCGTCAGACAACACTTTAAAAGTAGGTTGAAGTACTTACAATATGCCATGTACCATACATCACAACTTCCCTTTTTAGATTTTCCTTGTCTGTGAAGCTGACAATTCAATCTTGATTTAAAACGTTGTACTTGCACATGCAAGCCAACAACAATAAAGCTTTTGCTATTGCAAAATTCTTTTGGCTTTTTCTGCTCTTGGTACAATCTAAATATCTAAATCTCCCTCCTTCGAAAATTGCACCGCTTTACGATAACAAAACACTTAGTAAGGCATCATTATCTATCCATTTTACTGAGCATGTTTCTGAGTTTACAAGATTCATCTCGGACGTATTTGTTTGCTTTGTAAAAGAATTCATGTCAAACCGATAATGTATTACTTGCGTGAAGTAAGTACTTTTCGACAGTATCTCACTGTCCTCATAAGCTTCGATGAATGATTTGGACCAAAAGGATATGAGATTTATATATATTTGAACAAGTGACACCTGCCAACTTGATG